>OMNM01000294.1:0-23282 GCA_900302745.1 Parablennius parvicornis
GTGAGACTTTTATTTTGGAAGGTTTTTTTCCCGCCATTTTAAAGGTTTTGGTCCCAGTCTGAGTTTCATTGTCTCTGTTGTGTTCACCAAACAGCGACTTGTTTACTTTAACAGGCCAAAGACAATTCAATTCAATTCAAATTACTTCATTTATCCCCTCAGGGTAATTTAAAACAGCATATTGAGTAGTTTGTGTAGACGATCAAAGAGCCTCCAGATTCACTACGACCGTCTCCAGCTGTTCAATCCCAACAACGTGGGTCTCTCAGGATTCAGCTTAGTGCCGACTCGAGGAGGGATGGGTGGTGGGCTGGGGGAGGGGGGTCATCATAAGGCTGCGAGATCAACAAAACATGTCATCTCTTTAAACATAGATGGGCCCTGAGGCCTTTTTCTGCTCTGATGTGACCCGTTGGTCTCAGTTACTGAATAAGCTCTTTGTGTGTGTGATGACGGAGGACTCGGGAGGGCCGGAGAAGAAAAAAAAGAAAAAAGAAAAGAGTCTGTTGTGGATTTAGGAAGGCAGATGGAGCAGTGCATCAAATTGTGGGTGTGGGGAGCTAATAAAGTGGCTGATTTAGGCGCTGGCACGAGGGCGATAAACACGGCCAGCTCAAGGATGTGCTCAGTACAGATGTTAGCGTGAAACGCTGCCAGCCTGCAGCACTCAAACACCTGAATCAGCCGTTCCTCAAACTGTTGATTTAAATAATGGTAATAGGCAGATTAAACACATGCAACTTAGATAATACATAACAGCCTTTGAAGACTCATTCATTTGAGGCTAAATTTTAATGTAAAAAACCAGAATGGTAAAATAGCTAGTTTGTATCTGACAGACACAGATCAGAGGACTAAGCAATGATATCATTTTGGAGTATTTTTAGCATTCACATGAAGAATGAAATGGCCACCAGCAGGACCCGAGGGTGAGAAGACGGAAAGCGACAAGCCATCGTCGACTCCTCGAGTTCACATTCGAATTGAGGACTTCTTGTTCAGAACTTACACGATGTGAAAATGACCTACTTTCATTTATCAATGTTCAATTTCTTATTTTTCAAGAATCACTGTTTGGTGGTGCTGAAACTCAAGAAGGGAATCTTCCCTGGAAAGGTGCCTCATGCAGCAAGTATGGGAGGAGTTAAGTGGAAAACATTATGGATGCGACATCGGTGACACGTTCACATCGAAACATCAGGCAGGGAGAAATCAAGCGTGCGGGAAACACTGACATTCATCTGATGGGTACAGACAGACGAGCTCCGTTATTAGTCTGTGAAAGCTTGGAGAGCAGGACCTCGCCAGTCAGATTAAATCAGTGACCCACAGACAAACGCCGCAGCTGCACAGCTGCTTCTTTAGGTAGAAATAGAATCCAGGCAGAGCTCAAACAGAGAGGAGGCGACTGTGAAGGAAATACGTTAGGAGGAGGGGAATAAAGCAAAAGAACCCTTCTCAGTGCAAGTGTTTGCTTCCTTTTCTAACAGGCACAGAGTGACATCGACATCCACATAGAACCAAACATCCATTACCAACATGACGGGACCAACAGTGTGAGACACTTTAACAAACCAGGAGACTGGTGACAATGAACAATAACAACAACGGCTATGTGTTTGAAAGCAGTGACGGTGTTGGCTTTGGTATTTCCTATAATGCAGCTGAAATAGCAATGAAGAGTTCCTTTCTGAGAAAAAGCTTCTATGATCATTTCCGAAAAAAAGAAAGAAAAGAAAGCTAAAGCAGTTCAGCGTATTTGATTTTGTGGCGAGCCAGAAGCAACATTTAATTGCAGAGCGATGATTTCTCACTGGAATTCACTCATCAAACTCTGCTGGCTACCTTTCAACTATTTGGATGAGGGCAGCTTGTCATTTGGACTGGACTCCCTCCCGCTCTGTTCTTCTGTTCCCACATTTGTGATGAGTTATGAGTTCAGAGCAGTTCTCTTCTGAGAGTTTAGAAATAAATACAATCTCTGGTTATTTACGGTGGGTAAACATGAGCATTCGACTGCCCCCTGGAGATAAAGTGCTGTGTCTTACAGACGACTTAAGAGAGTTTTACGAAAGCATTTATCGGCAGTGGGAATCCAATTACACAAATCCGAGGTGGGTTATGAATGAGTGATGACAGAGACCCCTCAGAGCTGGGATGAATTAGTCGTGAACCCAATCGGTTGAGTCAATTCTTTCATCGGTGCTTAGAAATTAATTTGGCCAATTGGAGCCAGCACCCGACAGGTTGAGAGAATTTGGCGTCTCCAGTCGTCAGTCAAACAGCCGAAGCAGGTCCTGCACCTGTGCTGTGAGTGGAAAGACACAGGAAAGAGAAGAATACTCACTTCTTCCTCTCTTTGTCCCTCTTGAGTGTGGTGGAGCCCCCTGCCTGCTGGGCCTGGTTCAGCAAGAGCTCTGCGGCAGTCTTTTTCTGTTTGAAAGTGTTGAGCTCATCATCCAGAGACTTCTTCTTCTCCTCCAGTTTCTTCTTCTCATCCTGGTGGAGCTTCTTCAAACGGTCAAATTTCTCATGCAGCTAAAAAGCAGCGGCAAAAGAAACAGAAGGTTGAAGTTAGTCAGAAACAACAATAAGCCCCAACGACAGGAGTGTCCTGTGATGTTCACCTCTTTCTCAGCTTCTTTGAGTTCAGCCTCCTTTTCTTTGACTCTTTGGACAAACATTTGTCTCATTTCCTCTTCTTTCTTCTGCAGTTCACCCATGAACTCGTTCCTCTTCGCTTCGTATGTCTCCTGCAGACTGGTGAAGGGAAAAAAGACTGTATAAACATTGAAAACAATAACTTCACATTGAACTGTAGAGTTTAACAAACAGTTGCAATCTTCTAAGAAAGAAATGATAAATATATCAGTCCCCGCTGCCAGAAGGTGTGTGGGGTCATCTACCTGAAGGGCTTGCTGTCAGGGTCTGTGTCCTTAAAGCCCATCTCCTCCAGTTTGCAGCGGCGGTAGAGCTCGTAATGACGCGTGTGAGTCTGCTCTCGCAGGTCCTCCATGTTGACTCTAATCAGCATCTCGCGCAGTTTGACAAAGTCACAGTGATTCTCGTTTTCCACTGTGACAGAGACAGATCACAGTCTTACCAAACACATCCAATGGCATCCTATAAAGTGACATCATTCAAATACGGCACCGAATACAATGGAGGACAGGAACATCCCTGAACGAGCACGGTAGATCACAGCTAATGAATGTGCTCGTCAGAGACTCATTCCCAACAACATTGACAATACCTAACAGACGAGAGTTCATGTCCTCTGGCGTAACCATTGATTTGGTTGCTGCACTGAGATAAGCATGTGACATCATGTGAGTACACATGCATGCCTGGAGCCAGACTGAGCTACACAGAGCCAATGTCAGACGCAGCCTTCAGTCAGGAATAGCATCCAGTACAGTCCGTATGTGTAAGGACATGAGATCGATTTGATTTCTTTGGCTGTAATCCAGCACATTAAATTTCAGATGAAACGGTGTAATGACGTGAAAGTGCTGAGTTTGAGCTTTGGGACGTTTACATGGAAACTTTAGACCTGCGAGCTCCGTGGGAGTGGAGTATAAAGAGAGATACAATTTCACCACAGATTGTTGAATGTGAGTGTAAAAAACCTCAACTGACAGAAAATATATTTACATTTCCATCCATGGGTAGGCAAAAGCATCCAACTCAAAAAGAACAACATATAGACACACACGCGTCTTGAATACCTCGTTGTCCCACTGATCATCATGTAATATTTAAACTCCTGCAGAAACTGATAAACTAGATTTGTGTGTCTCCCGTGCAGTAACTCTAAACGTCCTTGTGAAAGCGGAAAGTGCAGCAAATTAGTATGAAGCATGAACATTCTACATTTTTTTTTGTTTGATTTCTACCAGAGGAACATTTTGCATTTCAGTGGGCACAACAATCACACTAACATGTGACTGTGAGGAGACAACCCCTCAAACTGAACTGTATGTGCTGGACAGGCGCAGCCACTGAAAGTGCACGTTCTCATACATGAGCGCACACACTTGAGGTTAACAGCATTTGTGAAGCTGTAACAAATAGCTCAAGAGCAAGTCAGGCTAAAGGATGTACTCCCTTGATAGTGTGGCCTGTTTGGAATACATTAAACACTTCCCCTCATACATTGATCCAAGTAATTCAATAAAAAGTCAATTGAAACATCATGAGTGACATTAAATCTGAGTCAGAGCACAGAGATGCTGCTGCGGTATGATGGCAGAGGCAGTGCTGCAGCTAAATGAGGTTATATAACTGGTTATCAGCTACTTAGCAGCAGCTGTGACTGCTGAGGAGAACTCAAAAGCAGAGGGGAGCAGCAGTAGCAGATCAAGTGAGAGAGAGCTTGCTCTCATTTCCTGTGCGGGATGCAACCAGGGCTTACCCTGCACCGTCCCCCAGGGGTACTGCCGGGCCTTCACCATCTTGTTCCCGATCTTCACTTCCTCTGTGCTCCCCACCACAGCAAACGGCAAATGGCTCTGTGAAGCAGAGGGACAAGCAGTCAGTGCACAGCCAGGAGCCCCCTTAAAGCTCTGCCAATGCTCCTGAAAACAAAAACCAAACAAACTGCCAACACTTATTTCAAAATTCGCTGGAAAAGTGTGTTGTGCATGTCATGCCAAAAACACATATTCTAAACGATGCAACCTTCACATTAGTGGCCTGTTTTCACACATAAACAGCTCTGACAAGGCATCTGACCTTTCACTGGAGCTCTGGCAATAAGATGTTTCAACAAGAGCCGAGAGGAGACGGGCTAATGGAGTCATTCAGGGGGAGTTGTGCCATTTGCGCAGATCAAAGCTCATGAACAGCTAAGTGAGCTGCACAGAAAACTGTGTGGAGCGACTTCCTGACACCAGACACAGACGCCGAATGTCCCGATTCAACATCAAATGGTGTGCAGGTGGTGGTGAATATGTGTGGCTGCTGCACATGCTTCACTCACTTCACCTCGGCTACAACCACATGAAGTTTAAATGAGCGTGACAAAGACAGGAAGTTAATAGCGAGGCTTACGTTCATGGTTGAGTTGATTTCTGCCACAGACTCGTCATCGGTGGGGAACTGGTAAATCTGGACGCCATTGCTGACCAGCTCACTGGTGATCTTGATTTTGAACTTGGCCAGCTCACTTTTGGAGATGGCGTCTGACTTGGCAATGATTGGGATTATGTTGACCTGCAATCGAGAAATCAGAGAAAGCTTAATGTGGGAAGACACAATGACATTGTGCAGATAAGAATACAGAGAAGCAGCTAAATATAGAGAGACCTCTTTCTCTGAAAGGCCTCAAATCCATTTCTGAAGTCTAAAATTAGAGAACAAAAATGACACTTGAAAAACTAAATGAAGATCTATACAACTGCAATCAGATAAATGGGCAGAAAAATATTCATGTTTTCAATTATGAAGACTCTCCAACAGTGGTTGACCAAATATTTCATACATTTTAAAAACCACCATCATCTATGTCTGGAAGGAGTCTGAGCCGTCCAATCCCGCTTCGCTTTAACAAAACACAGTCTCTCCAAGTCACTGCAGGACATCTGCTAATCAGACCTTTATGCATTACAGACAATTACACAGTTCTTAGGCTCACAGTTAAAAATATTAAATGCAGCCGGCGTCCATCTCCTCCAGGAATAAAAAAGCTGTCAAAACACAGTGTTAGGAGTAAGTCAAATGACTTCAGCTACACTACAGTTCTAAATAGTGGCAGTCACACAAAGCTGGGGAGAAACAAACAGAGGGTCATTCTCATACACCAACTTACAACAAGCTGGTGGAAAATGACCACTTCACTCCCACACAAGTATTTCGATAGTTCCATGCAGCCCACACAACCCCAAATAGTTGGTTCTCCAAACGATGGCTTCTTTGAGGGATAGCGAAGCCATGATCCGGGTCAAGTGAACAAAAGTACGTCCTCACTAAATCTAACGATGTCCTGCTGAAGGACCCTTCAGTCCGGTGCTGTTTGAAGGAGAACACAGTGGACGCTCTGCGCTGGGTCACGCCGTTGTGTGTGCTTGCTGGAGGGCACAGCTGCACTGGCAAACGCTAGGCGACTCTTTGTGGGAAAAAAAAAAAAAAAAAAAAGGAAGGAAGAAAAAGAAAAAGCCAGGAGGCCCATGCAAATCAACTACCGAGGAAAGGCCCACACAAAAAAGTGAGGATGCAGCCTCTGAGCAGATCACATTCCACAGCTGACCTACACCAACGCAACACCACAGTCAATTCACAATCAGACAGATGGCCTGGAAAAGGTTTCCAACCCACGACGAGAGGAGCCAGATCAAATGGTGCAAACAGCCAGGCAACGCCAAGGGATTTACCTGCTGTACGTCTCTGACAAGCTAGTGGCTGTGTGTGAGCATGTGACTAGAACCGCTTTTCATTGGCATCATTCTGCCAGACAGTATCACTAATGCTAAAAATAACAATGTTGATAGCAACGGAAAGCCTGTAAAACTGGAGATCAACCGTCTGCGGCTTGAAAAGCAAATTATTACCTGCAGCATGTGCGATAGTGCTGCAGCAGGCTCACAGAAGACTAAGACAGATACTGGGTTCTTCTTTCTTTTTTTTTTAAATAAAACATTAACTGACAAACAAAGCTCACCTTGCTATCAAGCTTCTTCATGGTCACCAAATCCAAGGATTTGAGCGAGTGTCCCGTTGGAGCAATGAAGTACAGGCAAGCGTGGATGCGGGTGTCGTGGTAACTGTGTAGCGTGCGCTTGATTTTCAGCTCCTCCTGCAGATATGCTTCAAACTGGGCGTCGATAAACTCCACAATGGATTTGTAGCTGTCGAAACAAGAGGGACAAGAAGGTTGTTAACTCACTTATCTTCACACTTTGGCTACAACTAATAATGCACTAGTTTACAATTGTTTCAATCATAAAAGACCCCGAAATAATGAAATCTGCATGTTCAGCTTCAAATATATTTGTATATCCAATAACTAAATTATTAATAAGACATTCAGTTCACAGTGATACGATACGATGCATATTTAAGCTATTGAAAGTACAGAAAGCTTGGCCTGTTTACTAGAAATGTTAAATCAATATTTCTTTGGAAAAACAGTGGACACATTACTGCACAACAGAAGTGACATCATTGATAATCACTTTGTCGTTCATCCCACAACTCAAAAGTTCCCTAAAACTTAGATCAATCGGCTTCAACATTTGAGTTTGAGAAAGTCAAACAATGAAATGTTTGGAGTTTTAATCTTTAATAGAAACGCCCTGAGGACTACAGCAAGCATTCAAATGGACGTCTTTATTTCCACAAACACACTAAAAACACAGCTTGTATTCACGCTGGAAGACAGGCGGCCTGCAGCAGTTCACATGACCCTGAGTGTGTGTGTCTATGTGAATCGCAGTAAGGTCACGTTACTTCGTCTGCGTTTCAACACTGTAAAGCCTGAAGACAACATCAGCATTCCCATAACAGAGCTGGAGCGTTCACATGGTGTCGTCTTCCCTCAAATTCACTCCAGTAGCACCAGGAGGGCAGTTGCAATTACATTTTGGAGGAAAACTTCAGGATCTTTTGGGTGATTTTTGTTTTTAAAGTTCATCCTATTAAGCCCCTTGAGGAAACTATCCTCAATTAGATATCAGGCTTAAATAAAATTACAGCTTGAGAAACTCTTTTCCCCCACCGTTCCTCTGTAAAGCGGTCAATCAAAGGTTACAAGCTTTGCACTAATGCCAAAGACGAAACCTTATTCAAAGTAACTTCTCTGCAAGGATGGAACAACGTGACAGATGTCCGGGGTGGTTTACCTGTCTTCTTTATTGATCTGGTCTCCGAAGCCCACAGTATTCACGACGGTGAGCTTGAGGCGCACGTTGCTCTCCTGGAGTTCGTAGGTGTTTGACTTGAGCGTGACGCCTGGCTGGTTGTGCTGAGTGGGCTCGCCCTCAAACTTGGTGTTGAACAGCGTGTCCATCAGAGTAGATTTACCCAAACCCGTCTCACCTGCACGACAGAGAGGAAAACACAATTGTGAATGAAGGCAGGACACATCTTGGACGGGCCGCCAGTTTATCACACAGAACCCACAGAGAAGTTACATCCACCGATGTCAGACGAGATGAAAAGACTGAACAAGCTTTTCGCAAACAACTGAGGTTCCGCTCAGTGATGTAGTCTGACATTCATTTGCTCTCGGATGACTCAGATTTGAAGCTCCTTCTGTGAGTATGGCTATTTTTAAACATCATGCTCTGGTCAACAACATAAACCATGTTTGCTCATTTTTACAGGATTTTTTCTTACAAAGCTCCAAAATTCATTTCTTTTAGTCTCCTGGTAAATAATAACTTGTATGTCACATAATCACAGCAAAAACCAAAGAGAGCTACACGTGACAACTCATGCAAGTGCATTCAATATAATGAGTATAACAATAACAGTATTGTGAGTGTCTTGACATTACGGCTCTGAGTCCTTGTGATTTTAGATTTCAAGCAAATAATTCCAAAATTCCAAAATCACATGCTTCGCCTCAAGTGATGGTCAGACCAGCGTGAAAATGTTGCATGTGTGAGTCAGTTTCCATAAACAGCAGCTTTCCTTTTACATCCCCAGAACAGAAAGAAATGTCCTTGCTGGGGAGTATTTAGACGTACGAACAGTAAATGCACCATTATCACAGACATAAATCAGCATAATGATGAGAAATTAGTAAAACAGTACAGTTGGCCTTTTGCACTTCTCACTCCTAAAAAAACAGGAAATCCACTTTAAACAAAACCCTGCTTGAAAGAAAAATGACCCCCACCACCCGATTTGTTTCTGAGAGAACAAGATGCTTTCTTTCATCTCAATATGAGTAATAATATCAAATGAAGATTATTATTTCAAATAAATTATTTGAGATGATCTAAAGAACGGCTCAATGTTTGACCATCAAGCTGTTAAACATTCACAAACAAAAGACAGATTTGCAACAATGCATATTCATTGAAAACACTCACTTTTTGGACTTATGATTGATTACACTCACTTTTTGGACTTATGATGTGCACCAGATGACAACAACAAAAATAGTTCAGCATTGTGTAGCAATCAATCAAGTCGCATGAAAAACTCTTAAAATACTGTAAAATACAAAAAACACTGGCACACACTGGAGTTTGTCAGGAGTATAAAATGTATTCAACACATCTTTAAAACTGAAATACTTCCAAAATTAATCTGTGGAGCTGATCTACTATATTTCTACTTCAGCATTATGGCTACAGGATTAGTTATACCCAGAAGATAGAAGGTTCCAACTGAGGTTATGCAGGTAAAAAAAAATGTAATCTAATAAATCCTGTAAAATTCTTTTTTTCTTAGACATTGCTATATAACAAGTTATATAACAATTATTTGACTAAGATCAAACAACCTGCAGACACTGCGCAGATTTCTATCAGAAGTGGGGAGCGTTTCACTCATCATGGTAACCGGTCTGATCGAGTCAGATTTTCTGATTGTAGAAAAGCTTCAGTGAAGCGAGAACATTGCTGTTGAGCCCGAGGACAGAGAGACGCAACGCATGCTCGTGAACGATACACTCACCAACACAGAGGATGTTGAAGCAGAACCCATGGTTAACAGACTTGTTGACCAGCTGATCAGGCATGCTGTCAAAGCCAACATGCCCCGCCAGGGGGACGGCCCGAGCTCCTTCACCCTGATGAGGAACACATACAGCAACAGGTAAGTCGGCACTGAAAAGCTCATTTATCATTTTGATTAGTTTTTATGAAGCAAAACGCTTTGACACCATTAAACTTGACTGTTTCTACAGTCAAGGATAAATCAGAATGATCACAGTATTTGATATGACAAGGAAACTCTGCACCTTCGAGCATACTATTCTGCAAGACTGACTTCAGGTGCGGTTTAACTCACTTCCTGTTTTCTGAACTGTTTCTTACTAAACACAGCAGAGACAGTTGAAAGCCACAATGTACATATATGGAAAATATAACTGTTGACATCAACATGCTTGTAAGAAAAAACAAAAAGTAACAATTTGATATGAAAAAATAATGAAATTCAAACTATTCTTTTAAAACTAGCAGGCACAGTTTTCTCGATGACTTGGACTTGATTTCTGAACTGGGGTTCATTGAAATTCCACTCACACTGCTTGTATACAGCCCATCTCTGCACCAGAGTGGCACTAAACACCAAAGTGTTAAAGCACAGTTGTTACATGTGTGTGTGGGCGCATAGTTGGCAGTGAGCATCTTGATTGCTGTGAATCTAATCTTTCCAGCCTGCATCGACATTATGAGGTGCAGGAAAGCAAAAAAAAAAAGAGACTATATGGCAAAACCTAGTGCTCCAGCCCAACTAAAACCTCAGACAACCACGCATTATGTGGCTTCACATAACAGTGTCACTGCCCAAAGTGGGAAAGCTTTGAGGGAAAAATACTCTATTTGAAGGTCAATTTAAAATTACCAGGCGAGCAGTTTACAGATTACTTGCTTTGAAACAGCTGAAGAAGTATTGGGGACAAGCTAGGGAGGTAAAGTGACACGACAAACCGCCTACAATCTTCAACTTCAAGAGCAACATTCCTGAAATCATTCCTGCTTTTCACGACACTCACAGCCAAGTTCCACACAGAGGGTTTTCATTCATTGGGCCGCAGAGGGACATCAAACTGTACAACCTTGCTATTCTGAGCATTCCCCCTGGCTTTAGTGGCTTCCTTTTTCCTCCCTCGCCAAAACACACACAAAAAAAGCAGTTGGACTTAACACACGCTCTTACAAAATTGCATGCCTTAATGCCTATAAGCATCCACACTGTGTTTCGGTCCAGATTGTGTTTGCAGTCCAGACAACGCCCGGATGAAAGTTAACGGGACTTGAAGCAACATAACGGAAATGAACTGAGCACCGTGGCTTAGCTGAAATGGGGGCGTACAGAATGAATGGCCTACCAGTACCTCTAATACAGGTTCTCGGTTCAACTTGAGCTAAGATATCACCTACTGCGAGAGATTTACAAAGATTTATCCCCCGTACATACGTTTTAATCACATTTACATTAAAATATTCTTACAATCGCTGAACTGATAATGCTACAACAGGAATGTTTTTTGTTTTTTTCAGGGCTATGGGTGTTGGTCCTCAATACAAATCAAGCTTGTGTAAGAGGATTGAGGAGTTTTTTTCAGATTTGTAATTATGACTGGTCTAATTCAGCGTTGAAATTTAGATAGAAAAAGACAGTGGAAGCGTCGGAAAGCGGGCGGCGACGAGCGGAACCCGCTTCACATTTTGCGCCCACGTAACGTGCAGCTGAATTGAAATTAATACATAACAAACCAACACGCTGAATGTATGCAACACCTCGCGACGAAGCCATTCCGAAAGAAAGCACAATACTCACCGCTTGCCTCGCTATCTCGGTTGACGCCATGGTTATGATAGCCGTTAGCCTGAGGACGAACCCTCTGCTGCCGCTTAGCAAAGGAAGCTGCGCCGCTAACGTAACCACGGAGCGGTGGCCTAGTGGAATGTACCAATTTGTGAAGTCGTTTTACAGATATGAAACTGTACGCTTACCATGTGTGTGAACTAGCCGCGAGAATTAATAATGGCAAGTATATTTCATAATATAGTCTGTAAATGCATAGGTTTCAGAAATAAATGGTGAGTTAATTATATTTAACGGCTGCGCTACCCCCGCGGTATACCTTTATGGTTTCGCCCAGTAGGAGTAGTAGTGAACCGCAGTGAATGAACGTAACAAACGGAGATTAATTAGGTTAGAGGAAAGAAATCAAGAAAATAAACAGACAATAAACAGCACGGATGTTGAAATAAGGTGTAGCAAATCAGGAAGGAATACGAAATATAAGCATGGAAGTAGATACTGATAGAAACTCGATCATTGTAAATTAACCCGAGAGAGATTAAACTCACAAGTGAATGACTGAGACTAGAGATTAAAGCCGTGTTTTTTTGTCCTTTAAATAAAAAACTGAACATTTACAACATTTCTTTTTCCACTGTGAGTGAATAAAGACTGGCATAAATTGGCACCTGCTAGAAACACTGTGTGTAAAAGAGAATGCTTCATTCATTATACATATTGTCCAAATTTTCATTTATTTATTTTCTATCTGTGTTGTTATTTACAGGTGGACAACAAAAGTAATCTTGATTACAGCGGTCCACGGATGCCAAATAATTTTAAATGGCAAAAATGAAATTCTTCAGACAAACATTACAAATGCTGACAAAAAATGCAACGGTAATATATTCATCTGAAAAATACATTAATCTAAAAATCTGAAAACAAAATATATATGGTTTATTTTTTGTTTGTATTTGTGTGTAAGCGTGCGTGCGCGTGCGCTAAAATGTGACGTTTACATGAAAAAGTCGGAGGCCCTGCCCATACTGGTTACGTAATTTTGCTCGTCCAATCAGACGTCGGCAGTGTATTTAAAAACAAGCCGCGCCGCTGCTGTGTCACATCCAAACTGCTCTCCATAGAAACCGAAACGTCTGCACTTATCACAGCTGACGGAGGTAAAACCAACATTAACCTTGTTTTAAACTCGCTTTTCGTGTTATTATTTTTTCTTTTTTTTACTATTTTCATCTATACCAGTGCGTTCGTACGCAGATCAAGACACTGCATGGCGAGGGTACGAGCTAGCTTAGCATTGCTGGTTAAAGTTAATATCGTGAAGTTATCTGGATAAAATCGTATATTTTCTTGTGTTAACTGAATGATTGTCTATGTGTAATCGGCTTCTACTAAAATGTCGTGAAACCGGCTTCTCATTTGGAATGTAAGTTGAGACAAAAGGCTTTACATGCTGTTTTCCTCAAAGTTTTAGATTTTGTCTCCCAGAAGTGTGTTTAAGCTGCTTGTTGAAGCTGTAAACCGTCGCAACATGTTGAAACGAGTGTCCTTGTCATGCAGTTTGATTCAGTAATTGGAGCGTACATGAAAAGCGAAGACGCAGCCTGTGTATGTTGTCAATCAATCAAACAACTTTTATTTGTGAAGCGCTTAATCATATCAGCAGACATTTCAAAGTGCTTTTACACAAAGAGAAGACACAGAACCCAACTGAACCTCCAAAGCAGCAGCAAAATGTAACATTGGCCAGGGAAAACTCCCTCATGAGGAGAAAATTGTCAGAAACTCAAAATTCAGGAAGAAACCATGGGATTGGCCCAAGACTCTGGAAGGGCGGCCGTTCTTCTTGACCGGTTGGGTGAATAACAAGAGAGAGGACAGGGAGGGAGAGAGTGGCAGACAGGTCAATAGAGTCGACATGAGACAATGTAAAAACTAGAATCTGTCTTAAATGTTTGCTGCATCAATGTCCATTCCATAATGACTTATTCCAATATCTTGAAATCTGTACTTTTAGATAAGATGGCACACATCACTTTTGCGGAACATGAATATGTCCGTCTTGGGCCTACGTCGCTGAAGCGAGAGCGGCTTCAGTCTGATCCAGGTAAGTGCATGCAAACGTCAAATTTTTGGGGTTTTTTTAAGCTTAAGACAATTAAGCAACGGGCCTGTTGCTTTTACTTCACCAGAGAATCTCAAGACTTTGATGCCCGGCAAACTCTTGCACACCCCTGTGCCATCTGGCAGAAAGGCTTTTGGTGCCGTTAACAAGAAAATCTCCACACCTGCCATCAATGAAGAAGAGAAGAAACGTCTAAAGCCACAGGTTTGTCTGGATGTAATCCGACTTGTTTGTCCTGTGTTCATAATGTACATGATGATGCATTCTATTTGTGTAGTGCTTTTAACACTCTGGTGTTTTGCTTTATTATAAAAACAAGCATAGACTGAAGAAGCATCATTAAAACAACAGCGATTAAAAGAAATGGAGTTGTTAAGTATTAAAAGCAGTTCTGAACAGGTGAGATTTGAAGGTGTTCAGTACAGTCCCAGATGTGTTGGCAGGGGGTTTCAGAGTGTGGGGGCAGATATGGAGAAGGGCTCTGTCAACTAGAAGGTGTTTTGTCATCTACAGGAGACTAAAGTGAAATGCCTTCCTCTGACCAAAGTGGATGAATATCCAGAAATTGAGAAGTTCATCCCGTACGATCCTCTCGGTAAATCCTTTATTTGCAGCTACGCCAAGTTTGACATTTTTCTTTTCGCGTAGCAGCGTTGTTTTTGAAATGACAAGCCCAAACTCTGTGGCTAATTTTGCTGTGAATGTTTCAGAGTATGAGAAGATCAGCGTACCTGAAGATTTAATTCCTCTCAGTGACTTTGCTCTCCCGGGCCTTGCCTGTTTCCAACGTGCACCATGTTTGAGTGAAGACAACTTTGAAACTCTGGATCCACTTCCAAGCACGTCTCCTATGAAGATGACGGAACCTTCAGGTATTAAGCTGCATTCATGTCTGAAGATTTGACAACCCTGTTTCAAACAAGGTTCGGTCCAATAGAGATATAGTGAATTTGAATACATTATACATTCAGGGGGGAAAGAAATCTGATTACTAGCTGATCAAAATCAGCAGACAGTTGAAAGTTTTGCTATAACAAGTTTATTTTAATTATAAAAATGACAGCTAAGATCCTAAAAGAGCTGCACCTCTTGTTTCATGCTGCAATTGTTCAAACTAAAGTGGTTTAACATAAATTATCAATAAACTTAAGTAAAATTAAATTCATGGTATTTGGCAATGGTAAAAGGGATACATATGCACAATTAAAAGTAGATTGTGTGGAAATTCAGCAAGTTCATGAAGGAAAGTTTCTTGGTGTTTATAACTGATAAAATAAATTGTTTTATCTCAACAAAATCTCAAACATTTTGGTAATCAATGAAGGAAGACACATTCTGGACTGCAGATCACTCCACTTATTGTACTGTTCACTGGTGTCGCCATATCTAAACTCCTGAGCAGAGGTTTGGGGTAACGCATAAATATTCACTACAGCCTCTATCAGTTTTACAGAAAAGAGAAATAAAGAGAATTCATAATGTTGGCTGTAGAGGTCACACAAATTCACTACTCTGGTAAATTTTGAAACGCAATGTATAAAGCAATAAACAACCAACTTACGTAAAATATATAAAATTTATTAAGATGTGGGGGGGGGGTTACAACTGAGGAGGCTTTAAAGTGAAAACGTGGGAGGTTTGGAACGCCACTGAGGTCATCTTGTCTTTCTAAATGTGGAGTGAGGTTGTGGAACAATTTGGGGACAGCTCAGGCACAAATCATTTCAACAGTACAAAGTACAGGGAGCACGAGCTGTACGGATGTGTAAGGAAGATTTATTATCTATTTTTCTCTTGTATAGACTTGGTTGATAAACTTTACCAACAAATTCTTAGGGTCTACATTTAAAAACTGCACTCCTGTACTTCTAGGTTTTTGTGAACCCTTTCAAATGAGTGATTTTTGTTGCATTGTCAAGTTAATGTGTGATCAGTGCACATTAACTTGTGTGATGGATAAGAGACCTCATGGATCAAACTTCATTGGATTAGAGTTGACCCATAAAACAAAACTTTGTTTACAATCGGACTTCTTGAAATGACGCTTGTCTGCCAGGTGTGACGGGAGCTTGAAGTACGGTGCACAAGTTGAATGTCTACCACTATCGTTAACTTCAGTCTTTCTTCCAGGTGGCTGTTCGGAGCTGGAGGCCTTCCTGGAAACCCTCAACGAGCTGACTGAGCTTCCTCCAGAATCTCTTATGTACTGACTGAATGTGTTCTGTTTTAAACTGCCTTAAATTTTGTTTTAATAAAGTTTCTACCTGTCTCTTTGGCTCTTGTGTCTCAGGGTGTGAATTATTACAAATTATAGTTAATATAAATTCTCATACTACTCACAGAAGGTTGGGTATATGTAGCTTGTGATGAATTTATGGAAAATGTAAAGATCAGGATTTTAGATTCACACAATAGAACTCGACGTGTGTTCAGGACACATTCTTCATCTAATACAGTCTTTGAGGGGGGGAATCGTCCCACTGTGACTCCTCGTGTTGTCCACCTGGCGGCAGCGAAACCACAACTTTCCGATCTTCCTCGATCATACAACGTTTCACTGCGGTCAGCTCCCGGGGAAGTGCAGAACTTCCTCCTCGAGTCCAGCTGTGGTCACATGTGAGATTCTCGTCGCTTCAGTTTTGCTACGATTTGAGTTGAACTTTGTCTCGGTTCCTCTTACAGAAGGAAACGGTCTCCTGCTAGGTTCTGGAGCTTCGCCACTCGAAATAACGATGAAGAATAAACTTGCATAATTTGGACTTTGCTGCACAAATCATGTGCGTCTAAACGCGCGCGTCGAGCAGGTGAGTTTCGGTCACCGTACCGTGGAAATCAGCTCAGGAGTGAATAGTTTGGATAAAAGTTTTGATTCCTCTCCAAATGGTATATTAATAGGCTGAATAGTTTAATGTACTTTCCCTCTTTACGCACAGGTTCCAGTAACGTGTACGAATCGCTCTGGAGTTTATAACTTGACTGCTATCTTCAGGGTGTTGTCCTAATAAAAGGAAGTAGCCAGCCGAGCGAACCAAGCAGTATGTCCGAGAACACGCAGGAGGATGCTTGTTCCGAACCAGCTGTCAGCGACACCGGCTCCCACGCCAGGAGGGCGTCCAGAAAGGACATCGTTGTGGAGCGACTGTCGCGGTATGGCATTCAGGTCATGCCCGGGGCATCCCCGCGGAGGTCGAGGCTGCAGAGGCAGCCAGAAGGCTTCAGTGACAGCTGTGCGCCCGCAGGACTCCAGAGGGACGCCCCGGAGAGAGGCTCCCTCACTCCCGCTCTGCGTAAAAAGCAGCCGAAGGAGCGGCGCCTGAGCGGCTTCAGTGGCGCACCGTCCCTACAGACCACCGAGCAGCCCCCGGAGCAGGACGTCGACTGGGATCTGTACCGGATGGAGCACGCGTGGATGCTGTCAGCCGTGGAGGGAAACTACGAGACCATCTTGGAGTTCCTCTCCGAGGACCCTCATCTGTTAACCCGGAGGGATTTCATCAGTGGGTACTCTGTGCTGCACTGGCTGGCCAAGAGGGGACAGCACGAGACCCTGATTAAACTCTTGCGCCACGCGGAAAACGCGGGCATCCCGGTCAACGTGAACCTGCGGGGCAGCGGGGGACTGACCCCGCTGCACGTCGCCAGCATGCACGGACAGTACATGGTGGTCAAGCTGCTGGTCGGAGCCTTCGGTGCCAACGTGGATTCCATGGACTACAGCGGGAGGAGAGCCTGGCAGTACCTGAAGGGAGACGCCCCGCCGGAGATGAAGGAGCTGCTGGGGACTTGGGATGACGAGCACTGCTCCGGCTTTGCGCAAAGCCTCAACAAGAATGGCAGCAACAACTGCGCTGACGCAGCCAGCTCGGCCGCATGTGAGGAGGTGGACAGCGCAGAGCCACAGAAGGTGGATCACTTTGAGCGGACTAACAGGGCGAACAACTGGAGGTTTGGCTCATTAAGGAAGCTGCTTCCATCCTTTTCTTTTCTTGGAAGCAAATCCTGAGTGAAGGACACACTTCCAAATATGTGCAATATGTCGTCTGCTTTTAGCGCTCACCAAGTCGGTTCGTTTATTTAGGTTTTAGCTTTTTCACAAGAAACTCTTCGGAGGTTTCTTTTAAATCTGTAGTGGAAACGTGCCTTATTCAAAGCACACGAACATATTTGTGCACAATTGTAGTCAGATATTTAAATACACCAAACATCTGACTTTTCATGTCCCAACTACACTTGAATCAATAAATTCCTCGGTTTCAAATGTGGAAATCAACCCTGACATTTAGTGAACAGAAACCAAAGTGACTTCTTCCTGCAGGTTTGTCCAGGAAACATTTCATCACTGGAAAAGATTGATACTTCAGAATCAGAACTCATGTTACGCTACACAACTCAACAAAGCCTCTGAAGTACTCCACATGTAACCAGCCCAGAACGAGTGATTGTTTATAGTGAGCTTCAAAGTAAACAGCCATTAAACTAGTGATAGTTTTATATCTCCAACAGTAATAAAAGCCCGGCCTGGTGTCGACTCAGATGTTACTGGCTGCACGGAGCATCGTGAAGTCTCTCTACTGCTCAGCGTCTTGAGGGAACTCGTGCCATCTTTGGCCCGAGTAACAAAGCCAGACCTCAGCTTCTTGCCAAGCTGGAAATAAAAACAATCTTGCACAAAACGGTATTTGAGACGTGTTTGCTGTGTGGTCAGACTGAAACCCCTTCAGTGCTCTGAAAAGCTGAGTCAGCACACCCCCCCCACTCAGCTCATGTTTAGATGGAAACAGACGAACTATTCACACACGAGTATTAAAAACGAGAGGAAAAACCGTGTAAAACTTCAGTTCATGTTTGATCTCAGATCTTTTATTGTCAAACGTGAGAATAACCAGAGTATCTGTACAAAACGACTGCTGCTCCAGATAACACGGCCCCCTCGGTGCCCTCAGCTCCAGCAGCTGGAGGTCCTGGTAGGTGTTGGGAAGGCAGAGGGACGCTGGGATCCGCAGATCCTCGTGTTTACAGGCCGAGCTTGGTCCTCCTCCAGTGTCTCCTCTTGGAGTTGTACCTGAAATGAAGCATAAAATAATGTGATGGATAACCACATAGAATCAATTCATTAAAATATCTTGACTGGTCACATCTAAATGTTCTACATTCGCCATCAGCAACATGATGGTATGTTGTGTCTTTATCTGATAATTATCATTCTAATTTTAATCTTTCAAAGTGAAGATGTAGGAAAGCTGAAAAGGTTCAAGAGAATATTGACACTTCAGACTAATTCATTAAATGTTGCAGGCTGAACAGGAGGAGTGAAAAAGCTGCATCTAATGATCAAATGCAGCTGCTCACTCAAAGCCTTCCACTGACCACAGTGCAGAAGGTGCTTCAGAGATAAATCAAGTCCGGTACTGACGTCAACACCCAGACTGAATGAAATGACACCTTTCATCATAGCCTCACAATCCCTCCTTCAAAAGCTGTTTTTTTTTTTACCTTCCACAGACACATCAGGGGTAATTTCTAGCATCAGTGTCCAGCTGCAGAGCGCCATCGTCGGCAGGGAGAGCCGAGTCTGAGCTCTGCAGCAGAAACGTGCTCTCAGCAGGGTTAATGACAGCACTCCACTGCCAAGGAGAGCTGCAATTGCAGACCTGCTTTACTCTGACACGGCAGCGCTGCTTCTCTCCTGCATTAGTCTGCACTTATTGACGATAAAACCGGCACAGCAGGGCCACTTAGATCCATTAAACACACATTAGCCGTGCCCTACACCTTCAACTCTTATTGTCAATAACCTGACTTGGATAAAGCGGAGGACTACAATTATAGTGTAGAATCATATGGAGGTTGGTACAGGAATCTTTCTGAAGACAAAACGATCCAAAGTGAAAAACTAAATATGGCAAACTTGTGTTTTTTGTCATTTACTGTAACTTGAACTGTGTATTTAGTGAGGCAGCTGCAAGAACTTAATTTTTAGGTCCAGACAAGTGGTGTTTAGGGGTATCAGGGACGCAAGACAACCGGCTTTATTGATGTAGTTTGTTAGTGATTACATTTAAAATATGTGTTCATGTGTTGTGCCTCAAAAATCAAAAACGGCCAACTATTACAAAAATGTTATTTAAATCTAGAAATCAAAATTAATCAAAAGATAATAGAAAAGTGATAATTTATTGAAACTATTGAGTTCCACAATAACATAAAAGAGTTTCCTGTAACAAAATTACTATAATTAAAGTTACAAAGTGATTGTTAACGCTGAAGCTACTTAAAAGATCAAGCTGCAACAATATGCATTAAAAATGGATTCAGATCCTCGTAGGTCTACATCGTCTATGTTGCATCTGTAGCAGGATGAACGGACCACACTGAAACCTCCAGGTCAGAATTAAAATCTTTCAGGCTCAGACGACGTTTCTTAAAACAGACAAATCTCAACGGGGGAAAATGAAGCACATTCTGAGCAGACGTACGTCACAAGGTTCTCTAACCAAGTTATTAAACAGAAATGTTTGAGAGATGTAAAGTAAACACATTAAGACCACATCAACAGGTAAACTGGCACAAAAACATTGAGTTTCAGCACGTGCAGGACAACGTGCAATTTGATAATAAGTTATTGTTCAGGGGCGAGTACCTGAACCCCATCGGTCAGGATTCATCTGGATTTCTTAAAGCAAGAGCATAATTCATAGAAAACAGTGCCCTGATCTGTATAGATGAATGTGGCCTAGACATTGGAGAAACAGATCAAAGGTTCAAATCCCACAGGTCACCATTGTGGGTCCCCGGGCATGACCCTTGACCTCCCATCGACGCTCTCAATGTGGCGGTCAATGTGGAAAAAGGAATTTCCAAGGTATGATTTTTTTGTATAAATGAAATACAACATGCTGTCAATCAGCTGCTGATGTGATTATAAAAAAGTTTATTAATTTAAAGTAAAAGTATTGAACCCACAGAGGATTGAAGCATCTGTGAGCATCACCTGGTTTAAATTATACACATTACATCCACTCTGCTGGGGGTAAGTACAAGGACTTTACAGGCACCGGGTCCCGGACATTCACATTATCAGCACGTTATCAGATGAAAAGCAGATTTTAAACGGACCTGATCTTGTTTCCAGTCTTCATTCTGATCCACTGAGGAATCGGCCTGTTCTGCTTCTGCTTCTTGGCGAGGAAACGCTTGATCCTGAAGGTCTTGTGGGACGACTGCAAAACAAGAATCCCGTCAGCACAAATATCTAAACGTCAATTCAAACACGTGTTGAATAGAAAAACGCTGAAATAAGACGTGAAGTCTGAACTCTGTGCATGCGTATCTCTCCTGAAGAGCCGGTTGACATGAGAAGAGTCCTGTTAGCGTCACTACACTCATCTGACCAACATTCACATGCGTGATATATTGTGACGATGTTTAGTAACAGATAAGCGTTTTGAAATGTGTTTAAACGCTCTATAGATGAGGATGTTTGAAGATTTAATATTTACCATTTTGTCCACAGTCCTTTCCCCACTATGGCGGTGGTCGAAGAGGAAGAAGGACGTGACGTAGGTGTTTATGACCAATCAACGCCCGAGAAAAAGCGACACGTTCTCCAAACAGCGACTCCTCATGGACGGATGTAGAATAGCAGGCACTGCAACGGACAGAAACGCGCATTCACTTAAACGGAACAAAGTGACTTTTTTTTTCTTGTTAGGGAATTTAAATGCAAGTGAATAAACAAGAATAACGACTTTAAGAGACGAAGTTGAGCAATTAATGTGGAACTAAGAGGCTGAACCTCCCTTATCAAGAAAAAAAGCTGACATTAATGCAAATATCTTGTATCTTAAATATTTACTTTTGAAACTTTGGCAACAATAATACATTAAGAATTCTCCGAGTCATCTCAGCACTCTACAAAACCTTAAGAGAAAGTAGAGAGAAGACTCCACGCTTTACATTAAAGATAAATGGGATTAAAATGACTGGCACCCAAGGGCGTAGGAAATTAGTTTAACATGGGGAGGGGGGGCATATTGGAAACCTGACAGATCTGTAAATATAAAATTAATTTTTGGGGGAGACTAATGCACAAGGTTCCTATGATGGCACCAAATGTATTAGATGAAGTGTCTGCAATTTCAACAGCTTGGAGGGCATTGGCTCAAAAAATCTGACTCTATTTTTTGTAACATCAAAAACAAAAAGTAACAAACCATGTGCTCAGCTTTACTGTTGGAGGAAGTGTGGACTTGCTGATGCAGTTAAAGTTTTCTGGATCTGTAAAAAGGTGATTAATTTTTGGAGAAATGAAAACATTATAAAAACTATTTTAGGATATGAAACTCCAGTAATGTATCTAATAGAAATTAAAGACATGGTCATGAGAGAATACACATACTTGCTCAAAATATTTCTTGCAGCAAGCAAAAAAACAAATACAACCAAGTATTGGTTGATTGCAAATGCCCCAAATCAAGAACAGTGGCTGCATATTGTACATGTGATTTGTTTGGATGATTTTATTTTTATATAAAATTGAACACATTCCATATAAGGTTTGAAATTTGGACAACTGCAAGTGAAAAAACACATTGGCAATCGAGCTGACAGTTTGTAAATATCATCAAAATCACTACAATCAGTAGATTAAAGAGTTTTATTCTTCACTCTGCCCAATCACACATCACTAGAAGATTTTGTCAAAGTTGTCCAACAACTGAATTGTGATACTGTAGAACCATGTGAATTATTTCATCCAGACACAGAGTATGTCGACTTTGTCACGTCTTTGTTTGGACATACAATCTGAATTCTTTACTTTCCTTGTAATTTTGTTATGATCTTGTCTTCACACTGTCACACACTAACAGAACATCCGATGAGATTCCTCAGGTTATTTCATGGTCCTTTCATCTCATTGAGGACGTGGTTCCACTTCTCTGGTTTGTCACATTACTGTATGTTTGGTGCACTTATATAAAAAAACAAAAGATTGCTTACAGTAAAACCAAACTAAATATTCTTGATGTTTCAACATAAGAACCAACACTCGGACTTTAGAGAAGATGTCTTTTATTTCCAGTGTTTCCTGCCTGTTAGCATCACCAGCAGTAATCTGTCTCCATGCTGACTTCAGTTTTAGTGCATCACAGATGAATAATTCAGGAGTCTCGGTATAGAAAACAGGGAAGAAGGCCACAGGTTGATCACTCTGCATGCAGGCACGGCTGCTTGGTAATGGCTATTTCTCCTGTCGCTGGAGGATGAGCGAACACAACATACGATCCCAGACCAGACAATGCAGACTCTATCCTTGACTGGAGGGGAAAAAAAATGGTCGTAATTTCAACATGTACACTTCAAAGTGAAAATGGCAATGCGATAACAGACATCATGGTACAGATAGCAGAAACTGAGGGGAAGAGCTTGGCAATGTAGAGCTTGGCAGAGCGTGACCTAAGCAAAGCTGTAAGCGAATGGTTCTATGAGAGGAACGACACTGAAGTAAGGTCACTTTGAGTTCACGTGGTCCGAGAATTCTTCGTGTTCACCGAATGCGTCACAGTCAAACTCTCTCCAAAAGGTTTACGGTTCGCTCTCCTGACAACTGGAAACTAAAGAGGTTGACGCTGAGGCACTGAGAAGCTCCCGCGTCACGCCTGTGGCCTCTGAGAAGAGGCCGGGATGCAGCGCTGCTCCTGCTGCGGCGCAC
>OMNM01000296.1:6347-23710 GCA_900302745.1 Parablennius parvicornis
GTCAACCCGTTTTTTTGGGGGGGGTTTTTTGGGAGGGAAAGCTTCCAATGAAAAGTTTGAGCAAAAAGTCTGGGTGATACTTCAGAGCCGCTTTGAAAAGAAACTTCCCCAGGTGCTGTCCACCATGCAGTGGTCAGCTATATCCAACTTTTCTTTGCTGCCATATGAAATCTTTTATTTCTTTCACTGGAGTCTTCTATTGTCACATCAACGAAAGAAACACTGAGGGAAAAGAGGTTCCGGTAAAAGTCTCTCACCTCACGTCTACCGCGTCCTCCATGACGGTCATGTCTGTCTTGCATTTGGCTGAAGGGTTGATGGCGAGCTCGGCGGGGGGGATGACAAAGCTTTTACTCAACGGCAGCCACATTCCTTCACCTAAAGTGTATGTGAACCTGCAAGAGGACACAAAATGTTACATGACACCAGTAAAGGTGGACGTTTTAGGCTTTTCAACTACATGTATATCAGTATAAAAACGGCAGAAATAGATAAATGCAGGTGGAAACGATAGGCAGCTGCTGAGATTATTCATATAACTCCATTCAGCCACAAGGAGCCTAGAGGTGCTTTACAAGAACTTAAATAAACTACATCAATGGGCATTTTTATTTATTGTGGGATTATTAAAAACCAATAGCAAGAAATAAAATAGTAAAACATTTCAGGAACCCAGCAAAGCAAACACAATTCTCAAGTCGGACAGGGATATTTTTTCGGAAAAATAAATAAATAAATACTTTGAAGTGTATTATGCAAACTCAATTTGCATTTTTCTGTTAGTTGAAAGACAAAAATATGTTAAAGTCTAACCTGAAATGTAATGTTGCGCTTAATTGGCTACATTTCTTGAATTGAACATAAGTCAATTGTAAACCTGCAGAGGAGCTTGTAATGTGTAATAATGAAACCTCTCTGAAGTGCTGCAACATTGCATTTAACCACAATACACCTATTTATATGAGGATAGAAGAAAATGCAATGACAAATTCAGATTTCTGGAAGTGTATTTACTGAAAAAATTGACTGGTTTTGTTCGTGATCCTCAGTGATGTTTGGACATTCTCGTTTCTATTAGAAATCAGTTTTGGATTGTACAAAACACCTGTAAAGCCAAGGCCAAAAGTCAGAAAGGAAAAAAACAAACAAACAAAGGGAATAGAAACATAACTACAGCTTTTGGTTGAAATGTGACTATGATTATTTATCACCCCATTACTATACAAATTACATCTTTTTAAAAACAAAGTTTAATCTTTTCATGTTTTGATATGTAATCAAGGTTTCGGTATTCAGTTCCAAATGCAACAATTTGCAGGTGATTATTAAAATATGAACATTATTTAGTTTTAAACTTCTTGTTATATTTTCAGACAACTTTCAAGGACGGAATTTCTATCCCCATTTTATCACTCTATATAATTGTATTTATACGAGTCCTTGTAAAACCTATTGGGGCTTATTTGCACATGTTTGTTTTGTTTGCACTGCAGATGAGTCGCTTCTCTTAATGGTTGGATTTTATTTTGAAATTATACGGTGACTTCAATGTAAAGATTTGACATTTTTTTTTCATCCCAGGGCAAAGTTCCTGTCTCGTTCAAGAGATTTTAGAACGTGTGCATAAATTACAAGACTTTTTGGGTGCCAAAAACTTAATTTCCATTGTTTTATCAATGCCTTACAGTAAACTGAGGGACTTGCATATAGACACAGAAGAACAAATAGTGAAATTTGAAATAAGAGATAAAAAAAGGTTGCTTAACTTAAAGTGAATCATCAAATTTTCTCCTTGTATCCAAAGTTCCCGTGACGCAACCTCAAAGCATCTTTCATTGGGCCTTCCTAATGAAACTCAGAGCTTTCAAACTGCCCATCCCAAGTTCATAAAGGACTCTTTCTTGCAGTTTGAATTCCCAAAGTAAAGAAAATAGAGCCTTTATAACATCATCAAGGCTATTTTCTGAAATTACAAAAAGGCAGCCGATGACTAAGCTTCTCTCAGTCCAAAAAACAACCACCATGTTGCATTGAAATGGCTACATTTCAAAGATGAATGTTTTCCCTGCATTACCGATTCTGAATAATGGCATCAAATTGGTTCGAGGTCAGTCATTTTACCTTTCAGCAAAGATATCCTCTTTGCATCCCCTCTTTCTTTGAGCAGAAGGATGCACTGTTTTAATTAATGCAATGCATACTAAATGAGGAACCCTGGCAAAAAAAAAAGGGCCAATAAGAGTTTCCCCTGAGATAAAACGCGGCTATAAATCTGTAAACAACAGATGTCTGGGACGAGGGCTTTAAAGCAATCCTTTATTTGTGAGTCAATGAATATCATCAATCTTTAAACACTCTGCAGATGAAATGTAATACTTCTAACTTTAAGTTAAACAGTGCACGCTGATTACCATCACATGCATTATTAGTGGCGATGAATAATGCATGCATACTTTGTAATACAAAAGAAAAGGACTTGTTGATTAAATAGTTAACACCCTTTTTTTAATGCAGACTAATCATATTTCCTCTTTTACAATTGTTCAATTTGCATTCAATACAATGTTAAGTTAGCATAAGGAAAGGGCAGTGAACTGTGGGCATGCATGCATTACCAGTCACACAGAGCAGAATGATTAAAACACTGGAGATATTGAACACTTAATTATATCCACCCAGTTATTCCCTATGTTTCACCGTCAAACATTTGAATGTCTCAAAGTGCTGCTGTCCTCCATTTATGGTAAAATACTGAGCCATAGGAAGTTAAAATGGTAATATTCCTACATTAGGTCCCAGAAAGCTGTTGCCACCTCTCACTTGGCCAGCTCTTGTGGGACTGCGTACATCAGGCAGACTGAAACTCCCTGTAATGCTGCGTGACGTATGCGGGTGACCACAGGACAAATTAGCGGCCGCTTAATGAGCTCTGCTTTTTAATGGACGACTGGGGAGTTCGATGCTGCTATATGACTTATCTGGTTCACCCTAGGAGAGGTGGAAAACACTAAGAGCCCCCGGGAGAGGACAGTTGCATAGAAGAAAACATGTTTGCGGTCCTTGGAGAAGCTGCTTGGTCTTTAGAATTGTACAAATGGCCAACATTTCATTTGAGTGCTGACTCTCAGTCTTTATCTCCTTCAATAAAGGTACATTTCCTATGCCTTATTGAGGCTGCAGTTTCCTTTTATTCTCTATGACGCAGCAATTTTGATGGCTTCGTTTACTCATGTGTTTGTCTGGCTAAATAAACAAGATGATGGCCACAGAGCTCTCAATGTGCTCATTGAAATTCAAGGACTTTTTGGGGGTTTTTTTCCCTCCACTGTCTGGAGTGAAATTAAAAAACTAAAAACAGAGAAGGATGGATGGTCGAGTGGGAAGCTGTGCAGGAGGAAAGGGATTTGCAACAGAAGACATGCTAGCAGGGAAGGCCACGTATCAAAGCAGTTCCTGGAGAAATTAGTATGATGCAAGCCTTCTCTGTCTGCTTTCAACACACAGCCACGAGAGGATATAAACTTTATAGGTTTTTCTTTGTGTTACAAGCAGAAGCACAGACAATGTTTTGTTGTTTTTGCTATTGTACTGCCATGGTAGGAGTCAGAGACTCGAGATGAAGGCAGGGGGGCATTTACTTTGTTTGCTCTTCTCTTTTCTAAGTTTGGGAACTTGATGAAAAAGTGTTTGGTGCATTGCCAGCAGGCAGGCATGTCTGTATATGAAAGTAAACTCGGTCTTATATATGCTGTTCAATGCAAACTTTTAAGGATGTAGGATATATTTTCTGTGAATAAAATTGATCGCGCTAATTGTTTCTAAGCACAATAAATAAGTAAAACTATATATTAAAAATGCATGAATAAATAAACTTGTGCCCTTAAGCACTTTGTGAAGAACTTTTCTATTAGTTGCTAGCTTGATACTCAGAGGCTCGCATGAACTGTAAAATAGTTTATATATATATACGTTTAATGATTGGACTGTGTAAAAGATAATATAATGTTCAGCAGGAAGTGAAACTTCTGCAGTTGTGTTTGAATGCTGTCTAGCTCCTTGTTTTGGTTTTGAGGCCTGAATAATGGACAGGATAAACTACTCTCATTGTTCTAAACCTACCTTCCAGCACCAAATAGGCCTTTCACTGCCAGATTGACTGGGTTGTATTTTTATGTCTGTAGAATTGTCAGAAATGTGCAATGAGTCAGTGCTTCTGCCTCATTTTTTTTTTTTTTTTGAATTTCAACTGTCAAAATCCAGCAGTTCTTCAATAATATTATATTTTTTTGACAGTACTGAGAAGCTCATGGTACAATTTGAAATCCTGGTGAATCTCATAGTTTTTTTGGACACTCGTACTGAGGAACACTATAGCGACTGGTTTATGGGCCCAAAGCTGCTGCTTTGTGGAAGTTTCTCAACTTTCTAAATTTCATGAACACCAATTCAGAAATACAATGTGAAATTACATATCAAAAAATGTACAATTAGTTGATGGATACTTCATGACAGGCTTTTTGCGTTTTCTGATTCCGCCACGTTACTTATTAGCCGGATGTGTTAACACTATGAGCTTTGGCCAAAGGCAGAAGATAGACCACAATATGGTCAGCAAGCAAGAAATGGAAAGTAATGAGTTGTTTTACTTTGAAATTTTTGTGAGATAAAAAAACTAAAAATGCTATAGTTTATTGTTAGAGTTGTATAAATGTGTTAACTACTGAAGCAATAAAAGTAGATATTTACGTTGTGATTGTAACACAATACAGCATGTAGGGTGTAGTGAATT
Organism: Parablennius parvicornis; assembly: GCA_900302745.1. Classification (NCBI taxonomy): domain Eukaryota; kingdom Metazoa; phylum Chordata; class Actinopteri; order Blenniiformes; family Blenniidae; genus Parablennius; species Parablennius parvicornis. Next base: position 11,137 of record OMNM01000296.1, read on the forward strand.
TGTATCGTTTATATGGTTTTTAAATAAGATGAACTGTAGGTGTCGTATTACAGGGTTTCTGCTTACTACACACTCTGATTCTGATAGTGGCAGTAAAAAGGAGTAATAAATCTGCCCTCTTTAATTACTACATCGAATTATGGTGTTAACCCAACCTTGTGTTTGAACGCAACACACCAATCCCTTGATCGACTAAAACTACAAACATGATTCAAGTCTCAAATATCATCGGTAACGGAGCAAATATGATTCATCTTGAAATCACTTTTCTCCCTGTCAAATGTTAAACACTCACTCTTTTTGCTTTGTTTCTGCTCTGCAAATACATCCACTATTATGTTAACAATATCATCAATAGGTGATTAAAGGTTTTATGTCCTAAATTATATTAAATGGTTTGGGAAGGATAAGTTGATAGTTTGTAGGTTTTGACCTTCTTGTCATAAGACTGTGTTCATAGAACTATGAACAATAAAAGTTAATAATTAAATGACCTTAGGGAGGGAAAAAAGTAGTTGTTTTACCAAGATGAAGGTCGTACCATCTAACTCTTTTGCACTGAATCTTTAAAACCGTCAGCCTGAGCTACAAAATATATTCTGCAATCAAATCTCACAATCCTCCAATAATCTTGAGGGAGAGAGAGACAATCAAAGCTATCGTGCCAGAATCTGAAACACAGTGTTTGACGACAGCACCATGAAAAACGTGGAGGGATTAAACAAAGTTTTGTAAAGTTCTCCTCACCTGAAAATGCGATCAGAGGGTTGTTCTCCCATCACAAGATCAAACCCGCGCTGGAAGATGGTGTAAGGCCAGGGACTGCCGTGAAAAAAAAAAAAAAAAAAGAACAGATCAGAGAAATAGACAAAAAACAGGAGAGAGAATAACACTGTGTTAAAATCAAAGCCGGTGAAGTGTTAAATTTTTCAGTGTTCCCATCCTCCTAATTTGAACCCCCCAAAAATATCGGGAGACATATTTTGGTGTCTCACATGCAGTCACACCCGCCTACTAGAGTCCCCAAAAAATCACAAGCAGCATTACAATGTGTTCTGTGTGCAAACAGACTCATTGAAAAATGTGTTCGGAGGCAGCTGACATGCAGTGTGACTTTGGCTCATATCTATTTACCAGGACAGGGGATAAGAGAGGGTGACAGGATGAGACGGAACTGTAGAAAGAGACAGAGTGGGAGGGAGGCAAGGAAGATGATGGAGAGAAGACGGGAAAGGGATGGAGAGACAGACAGAGAGAGCGAGAGAGAGAGAGAGAGAGAGAGAGAGAGAAAGAGAGAGAGAGAGAGAGCGAGCGAGGCACACCGAGCGGACAAGACTGATGTCAAGAGGCAGAAGTGAGAGTGGGGGAATGATGGAGATTAATGGGGAGTGGCAGCTCGGGGACTAAACAGTCTGCGAAGTGAGAGCGTATGGAGGGGAAGTGACAGGGGCCCTATGCCATTCTGAGCAAACTCCTACACGACTGTAAGCAAAAAGAACATTGAGCAAGAAGCCGTGGTCATTAAACATTTAATTCACTCCAGGGTGCTCACTCCGTTACACTGTGACAGGGAACGGGGGGAGGGAGTCAAGGAGGATGATATTCGGAGGTGCACAGTTGGGCGGATGAGCACAAAACTTTACGAACTGTAGGCCAAAAATGGGGGAAAAATACTGAGCTGAGCCAGTGGTGGTACAGGTTAACAATGAATCTGCTCTCTTTTAATTGTTCTTGCTTTCATCACATTCACCATCACCTTGTGGATAAAAAAAAAAAAAAAAAAAATGATATATGGTAGTAGATCCCTGTGTCCACAACACATAAAAAGTCTGAGTGGGGTTGGAAGGGGGGTGTTATTTAATCTGATCTTCCTTAAAAAGCTACCCTGAGGAGTTTTCAGCCACAAATAAGGCTATGGAGTGATGTTTTTTTGTTTGTTTGTTTTTTCAAGTGTGGCCCCTCTTTGTAGCACTCCACACATCCCCAAGGTCTTTTTTTTTTTTAGAAGAAGAAAGGAAATGCACTGAACAGTTTTGCAAAACCTCATGGACGCAGACGAGATATTTTGAAATGGGGAAAAAAAAAAAAAAAAAACCTACACTCAGCCTTAAGTTGTTTGTTTACTAAGAAAAAGCTCCACAGGGCAACGTCACCTAAATATGAGTCCAGCAAACTGAAAGCTTAAATTACAAAATATTACCAAGTTATATTGTTGTGGCTCCAAAGATTCAATTGATTTAATAACCCTCTTAAGACAAGATCAACTGGATTCATTTTGATTTGATGGTAGAATCTTTTTTTCACAAAATAACCTTCAAAGTCTGTATGTTTCTCATGTTACAACTGAATGTACGGGGAAACATGACTAATATATTTGAACAAAGCTTAGTGTGTTTTTGAAGTTTTTTAATGGTAAAAAATCTAAACATGTTTTGAACAATATACATCACAATTTGTCTTGGGGTTACAGATATGACAAATGTCTTCATGCCATATGACTGAATCTTCTGTGAAAAGTACCGTAAACACTATAAAATAACTTGATATACAATACATAGAATAGTTATTATGAAACAATATAAACTAAGCCAGTAAATAGAAACTTTAATTACATCTGGGTTTTTTTTCTAATGAAATAATCATTCAATTTTAATTCATAGTGTAATTATCAAACATCCATATTTTTACAGGGTAACAGCTGTAATTTTTTATGTTAGTCATAAGGCATTAGTTAGTTTCTTTAATGACAGCTGTTACACAGGAAAGTATGAAAGTTGTTTAATCACGTAGCTGTAGCATCGAGATGGCTCGGGTCAATCAAAGTCTGTAAAAGTCTTATTATTCTTGTCGCACTCTGCAGGCTGCTTTTAATGAAGGTGTTATTGAAAAAGGAGAAGAAAAGAAAAAAAAGAAAAAAAAACAGCAGTTTAATGAGCTGCGAAGTATCATGACAACCAGAAGTCAAGTGGGCACATTGTTTCTAAATGAATATTCAGATGTTCGTGTTGGACAAGTTCATGAACAATATCAGACTAACAAATCAGAATGAATATTGTACATGATAAAACACTTTTGCACTTCAAATAGCAATATGGATTCCTGATGGCCAATTACACACACCATGTATCTATGTACGTGATCAATTAGCTAGGATCATCTCAGCACATCTTTCATTATTGATGTGTTTTCTTCTTTCCACTTCCTTGTATAGTTCTCCTTTTTTTTTAAATCTTCTATATGCAGTAAATAAAGTTTATATTATCATTACCAAGACAACAATACGAATGTTGCAGGTAACCGTTGCACACAAGTGGTGTTGACAAAAACAATTTACTTGCACTTTCATTCAGAAATAGATATTGTTTTAGTGGTGGTGCAGCATGCATTGCCTCTCAGCACCATGTTTTGGTCCAAGATGGTATCTATCGGTGTTTTGGTATACAAGTTACAGAACAAGCCAAAAACAACTACAAAAAGTGTGACTTACATTCTGAAAAATATGATAATTTAGGATGGATGGATGGCTGGATATATCTCTGTGTGTAATAAACTGAGGACTTGTCTGGCGTGTGCCCTTTCGTCGTGTGTCAGCTGGATTTTGCTCCTCTCGACCCCCATTTGGATAAATCAGGTCTAAAGGATGGATGGACAACAACAAAATACTCTGACAGAATTTTTATGACCCTACCTGTCAAAGTGATGGACAGCAAAAAACTTGAGCACACCCTCTGCTGCGGGGGTCAGAGAGGGACCTGCCCTGTGGGTCAACACCTTTCTATCTAATGCCGCTTGTGTTTTCGGTGAGAATGGCACCTCGACATTACATTCCGAGTGGTCACACAGTGGCTGGCACTGTGGCAGTGGTGTTAGCCAAATGTCAAGGTCTTTTAAAACAAGCAGATGTGAACCCAATTAAGCATTTATATGTCTTCCTGGGAAGAGGGTCTGAAACAGCAATTTTAAAGCCAAAAGATATCAAATCATGACTTGGAAATCATTATTGAACAAGTGACCTTGTGTCCAAAGAGATGAGTGGATGAAAAAGGCAGTATGAAGCCCTCATACATTTATTAATTCATTAAAAAAAAGTGATTTATTGATAGTGCTGAAATTCTGTCTTTGGAGCCTGAAGATGGGCAAGGATATTTTGCTTTAGGGACACCCATTGACTTAACACAAAGGTCAAACTATTATAGATAGGTTGTATTAATAACATGAGCTGCACCTCTGCGAAAGATTTCAATCGTATATCATGAATGAATCCATCAAACATACTTTAATTTAAGTGGGAGTCCTCGAGCTGGAGCTGAACCCAGCTGACAAAGTGCAAAAGAACAGGGGACACCCTGACACCCAATCATATAGAGATAATCATCTGTGCACATACAAACAAACAGATTGTGGGAAAGTGCTAGAGCACTCGAGGTGTGTGTGTGTGTGTGTGTGTGTTGGGGGGGTAACATAAATATGGTAGATATGGTGATATGGTAGATGCACACAAACAAAATCCCACTCCACCACATGCATGAATGACTGGTGATTTATAGAATCCTCCATCGATTCAGTAATGCTCTCTAGCCTTGCTTGTGTAGGAGTGCATGTCATGTATAAGACTGCATTGTGTTTCTCTTTGCTGCTGTGTGTTTTATTCATTTGTGCAGGAACTGAAATTGTGCTGCTCAGTTCTGCAGATGGAAGCTGCTGGAAAGAGACCTGATGGATGCTTTCCTGAGCATGTAGGCGATTGTTGAAACCAGGCAGGAAGTGCTGTGCTACCTGTAATAGAAATGTTGGATTCTTTTTTTTTTTCTTCCTTTCCCCTACACTGGAAGGTTCTGATTTGGCTCTATATCACTACATTCAAGGGAATTGAATCAGCTACAACCTGGGGAGTCAAAAAATAAATAAAGAAAGAAAAAGAAAAAGAAAAGAAACATCCGAACAATCTTCATTCATGCTTCACAGCTTGCCAAAATCTGCAGAGGATCAGAAAACTGGAGGAACTGAATTATACCGGGCCACATGATGTAAATGAAAAGAAATATAAATCACCCAAATAAACAAACCCGTCACTCCTTCACACTGATGTTTGAACAACTGTGGATATGCTCTGCATAAATATGTTGACAAATGAATGTGTGATCCTATCAATATGTTTGTATTCATCGCTGTGCGAGTACACATCCTAGTGGCTTACCGGGGGTTTTGTCTCAATTCTGCAAACAAGAGGATTCGTATGTACACAGTGTATCAAGTACAATGTAAAATGTAATGATTGGTCTGTTGAAATTTAATATACGAGCAGACAATTATCAGAACCGCATGTTTTAATGAGATTAGAGGGTTTGATTTGTGTTGTCGTTTCTGTTTTGTTAGTGACACTTCAGACAAAACATTATCTACTAATGAACATGTAAATGAGGCTCTGCTTCACAATTTACAATATTACTTTGTGTTGGCAATTTGTTACCATCTGAAACCACCTGAAGAATATTTGAATTCATGTGTAGGAAGCATCTTTTGTTGTTCCACTTGGTTCACTCCGGCATCATAATGAGCAGTCAAACCATCACAAGGTGCTTATCATAACTTACCCCTGATTGGGCCCCCACTCACTGCGGATGCAGAGGTGCTTGTGGACTGGGTCCCTCATGTAGCCGTCCAGGCAAAGGCATTCTCCTGCAAACACAAAGGCAGCGATTCAATCATCTGTTCATTAAGTCCAAACCTTGTTTTTTCTTTTTTTTTCCTTTTTTTAAATCCACTGGAAAATTCCCTCTGCTCCTCTCCTTTTTTGCTCTGTAAGAGCTGTGATGATGAGAGTCGTGGTCCTCTTGAGGCAGTTAGAGCCCTCTTAATCATCTCTTATTTTTAATGATGTAGTCACCCTTTTTTTTAATCATTTATTTTTTTTAAGCAATTTGAGGCATACTTTTGCACAATTTTCACAGAAAAAAACTCACAATTTCTCCATCAGGAGTATCTTTAAGCTGTCCTCTCAGTAAAATGCGGGTGTTCTAAAAAATGACCAATAATAGGCAATGGCTACCAACGACAGTGTTGCCGCTCCCTGCTGTGCTCAGACGAGTGGATGGTTTTTTGACACACCGATAATGGCAGTGTGTGAAACACAGGGCTGCTCCAGCACTGTCACAGTGAAACACACTTCATGGTTTTTTAAAATTCTTGTATTATTATTCAATGACAGCCGTCACGTCGCATTATGTTTTCATAATCCATTATTAGCCTGAAATGTTATTTGCTCATGGGTGTTTGGACGTGTCATTTTAAAGTCCAATAACACAATGACTTCACATTTCTTCTCAATCCACATGACATGCTTCTTGAGCTAATTGGTAGGTTGGCTAGTTTGATAATTGTTGGATTTCAACATTTCTGACAGCTCACTTAATAAACAAAGTAACCAAGCAGCTGATTGTCAGCAAACCTACCACTTTAGTCAACGATAGCAATTCATCAGTGCACTCTTAAATGTTGCTTAGAGTTGTGAAAAATTAAACAAAGATAAAAAATAAGAATAGGTTCATCACGTGAGCAATACTGCCAATACTGATGTTTAGGTTTTGCTCTCATGGGTTTTGGTAAAATAATACATTCCGTCCTAAATGTGAGTTGTTTTTTTTCAGGAAAAAAAACTAAAACAAAAAAGGCAGAATTTTTGTATTCCATGCAATGTTTAATGGAAGATATCTGAGGATTCGCTACGTTCTTTGCTAAACTCAATAGAAATAGAACAAAAATAACTAACATTTTTTGCAGTTTTGCTCTCTTTTCTATTTTGGTCTTATCTATAATGAGACACAAATACAACTACTTTTGTTGTCATGAAGATGAATAACTATTAACTTTGTTGAAGAAATGTCCACATTTTGTGTGTGAAAAAGACAGTGACAATGAAACCAAACTAAGTTCAGAGAAAAAAAAAAGGCTCTTCCTCTGTGAACACGAGACCATCAGTTGTTAATGTTAACGTACAAAGAGGCTAAAACAAAAAGAAAATCAGTTCACAAATAGTGAGGAAATGTTTAGAAGCCTGCAGCAAACACTACGTCAAGATTCTGACTTGGTCAGACTGAACCATCACATATTAAACCGTCACTTTGAGAATTACTTACGTGAATGAGGGAGAGAAAAGAAAAAAAAAATAAGCAAGTTCAGATTTCTGGCTTTCCACCAACTTCTAATAAAATAAAAAAAAGCATTTTTTTTTTTTTTTTGCTGCCAATGCTTTTAGCACTGCATCTACAACTTGGGTTCTATTATGTAGGGAAATTAGTTATATAATTAGCTTGTCAGTTTCAGTTTGCAAGTCAAAACTAATCAAATCAGTAAATCTGAATAAAAATATCATCAAGAATAAAAGTTACTGCAAAAAAAGGAACTTACAAAGTAATTCCAGCATTACCTTGTTTTCTCCTTGGATCGGGATTGTGTTTATAATTTGCGCAAAGTTGTATAAGTCTTATAAACATTTTGGATTCAGTCATGAAGGCCTGCTAAAGTTATAGTAGTTAGATGAGGGAACACGCTCGGATCTGGATGGTCCTTGAAATAAACAGACTCAAACTCCAACAACAAAAGAAGCAACAGACACAGCAGACTGCTTTTCAACAGGTGAGCTGTGGATTATTATTTCAAATCACATCACCATGGCGACAGTCACACTTTTAAAATGTTTGCACAGTAAGATTTTGTGCTATCTGAATCTGCTGGAGTAAATAACAAGAGTAGTACTTGCCTTAGTATTTTCCTCATTTGCATGTCCTTTCTGCCCAGTGGAAAAGACTCTCAGACACCCCAGAGGTAAATACTGAACCTAACTTTGATCCATTACTCCAGACGTCAAGACTTAATAGACTCAGTTTATATTAGTGTTTTTCACACTTATCTGCCTTGTCCCAAAGCCTGAATAACATTCCCAGCCTAAATGAGAAGTGATTAGATCAGTGATTAGTCTAATGAATAGACACTTGGCACTGCCATTATTTACTAAAGCAAAGCTTGTCTGAGGTCGTGATTTCCCAAAATCCACTTAGGCCTCAGGCCTGAGGCTGAGTTTCAAGGCAAGCGGTAATCGGATCACATGCGCTATACTGCTCATTTGCGCTGCCTTGCCATCGAAGCACTGTGATCATCTGAAAGTGCTTCTCAACCAGAGGTTTTTAGACCCCGTGTGGAACTGTGCGATATGCCGACAAGGTCACTTGATAATTTCTAGGGGCGAATGGCGCTTACTCCCCCATAAAAAAAATAAATCCTAATATAAAGAGAAAGACAGTGTTGAATGCCCAAATATCTCAGTGGGATGAGAGTAATGTACATTCTCTATGCTGGCGCTGCTCTGATAAGTGAAGCCTGTTAACAAAGAACGGTGAAGCATTAGCTTTTTGTTCTGCCGTCAGCTCCCGAGAGAAATGTCGGCCTTGACTTTGCCGTCCGTGATTGATGGGGCCTCACCTTTGCTTTAGAGGGTTACTCAGGGGTAACATGTACAACATGCTCTCCGCGTGCTCAATAGGAGGCAAGTGAGGAGCACAGGCCCTGGGCTTTTATACACCACTGTTAATGGAAAAGGTCAACTGTCAGTACCTGCCAGGCTAAAGGAAATCATATTCACTCAATTTTCTTGCTCATGGTAGTTGAATAGAAAGGAAATGACTCAGCCGGTTGGTGTGCTTTGGTTTGTTTGTATTTGATAGCATACTCTATTGAAGGCAGCCTTAGTGTACTCCTCAATTAAGCCGATTCTAAGATCAGGTCCAGTAATACGAGGATCCAACAGTGCTTCTGAGCCAGACACTACATAAAAATAGATTTTTTTTTTTTTTTTAAGGACAAATACAAGATGGCAAAACTCAGCCTTCTTCAAAAGAAAGCTCCTTATTAATATCTACACTCACTCATAGTGGCTGTGCAAACATAAAGTCCATGCTTGGCAGTGCTGTATTGTCTATAGATTAGAATCAGGTCATTCTGCAAATGATTTAGTACCAGATTCTCAAATTTGATCTGCCTGGCAGGAAAGACAACCATCAACAATTTTCATTTTGAAGAGACACTGAATGTTTTTATTGAAAAACTAAAATTCTAGTTCGTGGAACTTGTCAGTGCTCATGTTACTGATCCCTTACACAAAATATGTGTTTTATTTCCATTTGGGACTGTCTTTTACCAAAGTGTCCGCTCGTCAAGCAGCTCCATCTGTGGAGGGCCTGTGCATTGCTCACTGGGACTCGCCATGATAACCATCCAGCTGCCCCGCTCCGCCTTGACCAAAACGAAACCTCCCACACACACTCACTCTACTACAAGAGAAAACCTTGCCTTAAGTTTCAGGTAGAAAGCTGCTAATGAAAGACATAGATTTTAGCCTTCAGATGAACTCACCACTACAAAATGAACTGATCTACATAAACTTAGGATTCCCAGGATTCCTCCATTCTGTAGCAGGAGACTGTACCGGACGTTTATCTCCAAGATCCTGGATCAACTGCCCGTATCTTTTTATGGACACACGTGAGCACAGATTAACAATACCCCAGTTAAGAAAAGTAATGAGTAATGTGATTGGGACAATGGTAGTTATACTTTACACTGACTGCTAACTAATAATCCTCTTTAACATTTACTCAAAATTCGGATCCAACGCAGCGACACAAACACACGGATCCATTTTGTGTTGTAGGTTTTGTTTTATTTAACTGTTTTTGTTTTGTTTTTTTAAATGTCTTAATAATTTTTTATGGATTTGTTTAGGAGTTAATGCACCTATTATATCACATGGTTGATTTGCCACAGTTTATAAGTGAGTGATCGGCTCTTACATTTTATAATCACTCATCTAACATGTTTTTTTTCCCCCTCTAAGAGCAACACCTGAATGCTTAATGTCTTTTCAAGCCCTCGTCACTATTACATGACTGATGTTACACTCACAAAGCTCCCAACATGTAGATACGGCAGCTTTGAACTTCCGCCTTTGTTAATCATGCATTGCAAAAACTAAAAACAGATACAGGGGAGCCATTTGAAATGGAATGGAAGTCCGTGGTATGTTCAAAAATAACTACAAATCAAAAAGCAGGAGGAGAGAAAAATAAGAAATCATGTGCAGCTGCTGAAGAATGCTAAATGTCTCATGTTGCTTTAATTGCCGTTTCATTGTACTCTCAGGTCACGTCTTTCAGCTCAAACTTGTTTTCCACTTGCGAGGTGTTAAATTCCCAAATTGCTTGATACGTAGGTATGGAGCCAGCCTCGAGGTACCACATTTTATTTTTTGCTGCTTTTCGCCCACTTATTTTGTCACCTTTTAAAGCCCTGGCCATAAAATCTCATTGTATTTAGGTTGGCCAGGCGGAATGAAATGTACAGATCAACCTTAAATAGCCCGGAGGGCTTCATCTGTCATGTGGGCAGCAGCGTCTACACTGAAAATCTGGTTTTGTATTTGTAGTGTCATGTCACTCGTGCTCAGATTATTCATCTCGTCAGGCAAATATCCACACATTGATCTGTTATACAGTCGCATTAATCAAGCCAGTACGTTATGAAGTGGGAACACGGTTCTCCAGAGGCACTGCGTGTCCCTTTTGTATTTTATGAATGTCCCACACACGCAGCCTCTAAAGCAGTACAAGAAGGTGGTGATGACAGCCAGTAAACCTCAGCAGGCCGGGTTGAGCTCTGCTCTGCGGAAAAGGGAAGCCCCACACGTTGAAGCGTCCGCTGCGTCTTTAAATGTCTTGCAGGAGCAGCGCGCATATTGTCACAGCCCATCTCAGTTTTCATCAGTATCTCTTTCAGCAGAAAAAAAAAAAGAGGATTGGATTCAAGCTATCTATAGCACCTCTGCAATCTGCAGCCCTGCAGCCCACACACACTTTCACTCACTCCAATGTACGCTGTCCCGGTGACAAACCCACACATAATCGCACATGTGCACAATGGTTCAACTGCAAACGAATCATATGAAAAATATATTGCAATTGCTGAAGCTGCGCGGCTGGTCCATGGATCATTTTAGGGGAGTGGGCAGAGCGGAGGTTCGACTGTGTGGGTGAGGCTCAGAAATGATTCCAAGAAGAGCAGGCATGAGATGCACAGGCCCAGCTTTTTGATTCATTTAGAAGGTCTCAGAACTTACTCTGCGTTGCCCAGGGGAGAGTCAGGCTGCTGAATAATGGATGCAAAACAAGGAAGACACTTCTCCCGCTTCAAATGTGAGAGTTCCCCCCGCACTCGTAATCAATCACGACATTCTAGCAAATGACTTTCCAAGGAAGCAGGTAAAATTAAAAAATGTTTCATTCTGCCTGTTTTCTTCCTCATCCCCAAAAGGGGCATAAACAAAGACGGATACATTTTTTAGATATGAACAGATGCACTCTGAACAAACACCATCTGAATGTCTGCGGTAATGTTGTCCCTTTCCACATGTCACCACTTCCTTGAGCCAACTACAGTCAAATTCGCCGAAATGACGCACATTTATCAAAACTACACGCTAAGGCAATGCCTTCCATCCACATCATGCTTTATCAGCTTGATACATTTTGAGGAGTGTTATATGTTTCATCTAATTTGGTTCTCCAAACCCAAACAGCTAAAGTCCAACAGGAAACATTCTATAATGAAATAGTTTTATATGAAATATTCAAACTTGGAGTGAGGTTCATTCTGGTGAAATTTTCTTTAATTCACACCAAATCAACTTTTGCTCAAACTAACTATTTGATATTATGAAACTTGACAGGAAGCAGATAAAACTTCAGGTAATTTTCATTCTTAAGACAGACGTATTCAAAAAAGGAAATAGGAGCTGTTTTTTTGTTTTATTTGTTTTTTTAGTACAGATGTTCAAATCAAATTAAGTAATTAGAGTTTTCTATTTTGTTAATAGTCTAAGCATGATATTCCACATCAGCAAAAGAAAACCATGTAACAGAAATATTGTTCCTATTTATAATTTAATGGTTCTTGTGTAAAAATACAAGCATTCATATGCTCCGAGTTTTCATTCACTGAACCGACAACAAAAATAATACTATGCACGACGTGTGAAAACAATTTTAGAAATTAGTTTTAAAACCTAATTGTGTATGCTCGCTAAAGGCTTATTTCAAAAGTTAAAACATTTCTCCTGAAGAAACAAGTTGAAGCTTGTGTTTCTTTAGTTATGCTGTACATACTTGTAATTCCCGACCAAGCGAGGACTATTTATGTATGTGATGATGTTTTTTTGTTGCCAAGACAGAAGTCTGTCTTCAACACCTCTATTGGTAACATTTTTGTCACATTTAGGGCTTTGCTTTGCAATCCCTTTAGCTGATCCAAGCAGAAAAAAGAGAACTGTTAAAAACAAGTCATGTATAGCATAGGGAAGTTGGCTTAAGTCTGACACAATAATAAAAAAAACATTGAGAACTATCAGCTGATTTTAATAATGTATGCTTACAAGTATTTCAGGGTATCTCTAGAGTGAGATTTACTTGAAGAAGCCCCCCCCCCAAAAAAAAAAAAAAACAAAAAAAACAAAAACAAAAACAAAAAC
>OMNM01000296.1:41046-62355 GCA_900302745.1 Parablennius parvicornis
CGTTGTGGTTCTATCTATTCATCTATTTATCTATCAATCTGTCTATCTAGTTCTTTATGTTGTTAATTACTTCAAATGGGTATTTAGATATATTAACCAAATCACCGGGAAAGAAATACTGCATCCATGTTGCTCTATTACAGTGAGTAAGATGCAAGCTCAAATGGAAAACCTTATACATAAAACATACATTGAGATGTTTTTCTATTTTACGGTGTCTGAGGAAGTAATCTGTTAAATACACAAGAGCAAACCCACATTAAAGAACCCTACAAAAGGATGTCGCCAAGAACAAACGGCTGCGCTTCTGCAAGAAACACTTCAATGTTCCAATGAATTCATAATAAATGATGTGTCTTCATCAGCTGGAAATTGTGACGGGTTTTCATGTTTAACACTTCCGATTTAACCAATGTTTAACAACGTGGTCCTAATTTGGGAAAAAGTGTGAAGGATATAGTTTTCATTGGAGGCTGTGGACCCTTCTTCAGTTCAGTTCTCCAAAACATATCAAACAAGGCAAGAGCCTTCAAACTGAAAACAAAGTGCGGTTTCTGATCCCTGTTCTAGGTTTTACCCCGAGGGAACATCTGGTCCTGCTTTCATAAACCTAAAAGAATGTCTTATCACGAAGCTTTACAAAAACCTAATACTCAGCTACTCATTAGAATCAATTGTTTCAATAAGTGACTGTTTGGAAACAAGGAGGACTGTGGCCTTGTAGGATCAGCAAAGCCCTAAATCGAATTTTGAGAACTTCTCTCAGCCACTCAGTCCTGTTTTGATCAAAGCGGCGTTTGGACCCGGGTCAAGAACCAGAACCACTAACTTTGACACGTCGGTCTCAGTGAGAGAGAAAACAAATCACGGAGCGGAAGGATTAAACCAGTTTGAAAAGAATGCCCGGGCACAAATGTCAGAGCAACAAACATGGATATTAAAAATCACCTGGTATTGAAAAACTGTCACATCCAGACAGAATCGATGGCAGGAGGTGAGAAATGTCATTTATAAAAATGGAAGAGTTTTGTGGGAGTATTTATATTGTCTTAAAAAAGAGAGATGTAGCCTTCGATCAGACCTTCGCAGCAATAGAGGTCCTTCGCTTCAGGAAAGACGGTTTTTGGGACGTGTTGGCTGAAACCATTAAAGATATGATAATAATGACTGAATTCACACATTCACCCACTGATGATTGATAAAATTGTTTCATCACGAATATCAAAAGACAAAAAATAAAGTCCTAAACTTTAGATTGCTCATTTTGCACAACCAATAATTATAAATGCTTGTTGAGGATATTTAACACAGACTCCATTTGATCTCCAATCCGGAATGTTTCTTCTTGAGTCTTGGTATATGATAAGTATATTATCTCTGAGATCCTGATAAAGTTAACTTGTTAGTTTTGAGCAAAAAAATAAAAATAAAAACGTTCTGTGACCTTTAATAAGAGTTCACAGAAGGTAAAATATCTTCACATTTAATGACAAATAGTCAGGGTTCATATATAATGTGGTTTAAAGTCTATGGTTTTTTTTGGCAGAATTTCAATTTGCTTCAGTTTGAAAGCAGAAGCTGGAGAGTGAACACGTCTAACTATAACATTTGCATGCCAAAGATGTCGAGTGCTTGCATGAGTTGTCATGAACATTAGCCATCGCCTCAAAAACAACACTGCTCCTTATTTGAATTTGTTTATTGTCTTTCACTGTTGCATGTTAGCTGTAGGCTACCAGAAACAAAAACAAAAAAAGCAATATATCTGATAAAATGTGCGTTCATGGTCAGTTCACCTCAGGACTCACAAGAGAGTGCTTTATTCTGACTCATTCATTCTCTTTTTTTTTTTTTCCTTTGCTGCATCTATTTGCAATTTTTCACTTTGTTCACAGTCCTGTCAAAAAAAATACAGAAAATGAATGAGTTATTGAAAGAGGGATAGAGTTGTTATATCTTCTCTCATGTTTACAAGTAAAGAATGACAACCTACAAATAGAAATAAGAGTCTCAGTTCTCACTCTCGTTGTTTTGATTTTTTTTCATTGACAGCAAACTGAGCCTGTGAAGGTGTAATTTTCACTTTAATCATTCCAGGGTTCAAATTCAAAAGTGATTACATTACTGCTTGTTGTTTTTGGAGTGAACTGAACATAAACCTCAATCTTAAATATCTATTTTCATGATGAGATCAACTCAAACTCATCGCCAGTACTTCAAAGATTTTCTAAACATAGTTTCAAGTTCATAGCCTCATGAAATGAAGCCTCTGAGTGACTCTACGAATACGATCCAAAAGTGTTTTTTTTTTATTATTATATGAGTTTTTCCACCACTGTACGAACCTGTTTAAAAAAAAAAATCCTTGTGTGTCAATACACACATAAAAAATAAAAAGAATCTTGAACCTTGAGTGAAGCGGAGTTGTCCAGGACAGCTTTTAGTCATATAGAAAAGTCAGCTCAAAAGAAGCATTGGTTACAATGTAATACATCCACACTAGAATTACTTAGTGCAGTTCAAAGTGTGACAGCATGATTCACTTTGATGTATCTGAAGAAAATCCACATCTTTAGAGGCAGTAAAGATATACTTCATGACTTTTATAAGTAAATCATTGGTATGAGGCTGACATTCACTGAAATATTACCCACGGCACATGATCTAAGTCAAGACGAGATTTTTAAAAAAAAATGACAATTATGTATCGGAATTGAAGGTTTCACAAAGCAGGGGAAATTCGCTGATTAGTCTTCTTTCAAATGCTATGGAGAATCCAAGCCCATGATATCACAGGTCTCACAGGCTCAGCTTATATGCTATCCCATTCCACTGCAGTCCTCTGTTTCCTTCAGGATTCCTCCCAGGACTTCACAGGTAATGTGATGACATGTCCCTGCTTGGCTCACAGAAAGGAATAGAAAGAAAAAAAAGTGCCTCCAGAGGAATTAAGGCCCGGTCTCACACAACGGGTATTTGTCAGTCTTCGGTAAAAAGGAACCAAAGGTGCTGCGGTAAACATGAGGCAGGCTACTCCGAATGTGCACTCGCAACCCAGCATGCACAGCGTACGGTGGTATCTCTTCATGAGCCGAAGGAACGCGATTATGTCGAGTGCTCTATAAATATGGAGGGGTGCTGGAGATAATGGCAACAGCAACAGAATGACAAGCAACCACGGCAGAAGAAGTGGACATGCAAACAAGTCAAGAGGATAAGAATGTCACGGCAACAGAAACAACACGAGCATTGAACTCAAGCAGAGTTGCTATGGAAACAACAATTCACAAAAGAGAAGCCCAGATAAAGGTTTTGTCAATCTTAATGATTCCTGAATGAAATAACACTGGCTGGTCAGTCTTCCAATGCAAGCTGACTGACAGAACATTACAATGGCATTTTGAAACCTCTCTTCAAAACAGAAAATAAAGCTTACATTTTATCAATTGCTGCTCAAACTGTGAGGCTGTTTTTGTTTGTTTGTTTTATTTTTTTTTGTTTTGAAATGAAGTCCTATAGATTGAGGTCCAAATCAAAGCCAAAGCCAACATACCAAAGTAGAGGTTTGAACTTGTTGTTTTTTCCATACTTTCCCATTATCAAAAAGGTCTCGGTGATGTAAACATAGTCACGCAAATCAGACGTGAAATGTAGGACATCTAATTATAAAAAAAAAAAAAAATGTTAACATCACATCAGGTGTCAGCAAAACATGTTCAGAAAGCCATGGAAACAAAAGGCAGTGCTAAATGGTGATAGAAAATAATGGAAAGCATCTAAAAGAGCTGCATATAACACTGATTGGATAGCGTCCATCACAACATCACGGCATAATGGAGTCCAGGTTTCGATCGATACTGAATCCATCATGAGACTAAAATGGGACAACGTCCTGCCATCTTCTATACAACTTTATCAAACTCACAAATTAGCCACAAAAGCATGTTTTTGAACTGTGCTAGGAAATCCAAGAAAACCTGAGACATCCCACACACAGTCCCACATGCAAACTCCACACAGAAAGGAACTTCAAGCCCAAGCGCGACTCAATTCGCAATGAAAATCTCAGCACAAGGGAAAATATAAAGAAAACTGATTTATGTGACTGTGTTCCCTCTCCTTGACTACAAAGGAAACATTAGCCTATCACAACTTTGTTATAGGTACAACGTAATCACATTTCTATTTCCATTATGGGATCCTAGTTTTATAGAATAGTCTAAATCCCAAGCTATTTGGGATTTGAGTTGCAACATGAACAACTCATGAATGAATTGAAAAAAAAAAAAAAATCAAAAAGGTACATAATGATCTATGCAGAGTAAAAAATATGGAATCATTTTCAAAATATCCAACTCATAAATACGCCACTCATGCATTTCAACTAAGCCAAAAACAAAATGCTGCACTATTTTGAAGGAGTTACTTAAATTTTTAACAGACGTCAATGAAAACCACACGGTTTGACAGGTAGACATGCATAATTCATTGTACACCCATATGTTTCTGTTCAAGATAAAAACCACACTGCATGAAATCCAAGAGACTACATTTAGTTTTGATGAAGCAGTGTTCAATGCCCAGTAGCATTGTGACTGAAGAGGAGAGAAAAAAAAAAAATAAAATCTGGATCACGAGGGGGACAAATGCACTAGATCTGAAAACATGTGATATTAATATGATGGAATTAATTCAGTATTTGAGGGCTCTGCAGTACCAAGAGACAGCTGCCTGCCTGCAGCTCACACTTTTCTGTTGTAACAACTTGCAGCTTAAGTTTCAGCGGCTGGAGTAACTTCAAATTAATACAAAATGTGCACAATAAGCACAAAAATAAATAAATAAATAAATAAAACAACATTTAGAGCCAAACACTCAAGGTAGACGATCCCATCTAGCAATGCAGACTATTTCTTAAAGTTTTATTTATATTGCCTCTCTCTGTGACAGTTTGTGTAAAACATCAACACAAAAGAGAAAACACTCCTGCACTTGTGTATCAATATCCTGCTTGCAGTGCTGTGTAAACATGTAAGGTGTTAAAAGAAAGCAGGAACAATATTTTTCAGCAAAACTCGATCATCCAAAGTCCTTATGAGCAGACATTGAGGCATTGATTTTCTTTTTGACTTATCAGAAGAACTAATGTGTGTAGGGCAAGGTTGCCGCTAGTCGTGTGTTTTCACTGTGAAGACGCTGTTTGAACATTCGGGCAGCGAGAGCCAAAAAACCTAACCCTCTCAAAATCCTTCTTGTGAGTATGTGAAGAGCTTAGAATAATAATCTGGCAGCGCTTTCCGCCCTTTGTTTTAATTAAATTCTGAGAATGTGAAAAGACTCTATAGAACAAGATGTGACAAGCCGCGTTTTATACCTGGGGACCAAAGAGCTACACGGCAGAGAGATCCAGACAAAGACAGCTTTTGAAGCATTGTCATTAGGATGCTGCTTACAGTTCTGGTTATAGATGTTTCATTCACAGCAATGAAGTGCAATTATCCAAAATCTGCAAATACGTGACAAACTATTTTTAACAAGGCACAACACGTGTTTGTTTCAAGAATGGACCAGTACATTACCTGGTTCAAGAAAAAATGTTGTTTAAAAAGTCCTGTTCATCATGCTGTTCAAATTTTTAAATCATGAGACCAAGAACATGCCTCGTGATTGATCTGAGTGAGGGCCTGAGTGAACCTTTGTAATGTTGACTTTTCCCAGTTAGTCTAATTTCCTTCTATAGTCCCAAAACTGAATTTATTTGTAACTGGACATGTACTGTATACTTGTTAATTCCTTGTGAAGGACCGACTCTATCGACTCCATCTACCTGTGACTCTCATATGATTAAAATGGATACAAACAGTTGATATAAAAACATTGAATTGGAATGCAAACACTGCCTCAGAGTTTAATGACTGGTCATGATGTTTGCCTGTTCTTCCTCTGTAGTTTTTCATTTCATAGACATGTTAGCAAAATGCCCCTACTCTAAACTGGCTAAACGTAAGAGTGTGTCAATGAGTGATTGTGCCAGCCTGTACTGAGCCTGTTGCTTAATGTCAAGTGGGATAGCTCCCAAAATGCTAAAACAGATGAACAAGTACAGAATATGGATGGGGACCTCTATGGCTGGATTCTAGTTTGGTTTAAAAACATATAGTCCTCACTACTGTCTCTGCCTCAATGAAAACAACTGGATTAGTTGATGATGGACAAATGTAATGCTTTTGTTAGGTATACAAATATATCAAATTTGTTCCCAAGTTTTGATATGTCATAGTAGTTTGACTTAATGAAATAAAGTGGAAGTCATCCAAAAATACACTAACGATACAGTAGTTTAATTCTGAACAGAATAAATGGTTAATAAAACTATTATTGCAAAGAAAAAGATAACTACAGTGAATGCCAATGCTATAAATACAGTAAGCTTCAAACAAATGACACGTCTACTTTTGAACATAATGAGAGACCACAGCAACCAATGGAAATGGGAAAGTAGCTGGTTGAGGCACCAGTGTGATTAATAATTATATGAAAGACTTGGAGTTTTAATATTTTTTCCCCATCTGTGTTCACTGCCAAGTTAAAAATGAGATGTACACAGTGAGGCAATTTATTACCAACCCATGACTGGAAAATCTGGAGACACACCAGTGTTCTCACCATAATACCACACATAACACATATGTTTAATAACTAATGCAGCAGTAATCTAATCCACCAATTCAAACAACATTGTCTTAATTATATTATAGGTTCCACAACTAATTAGGGGATAAATTATGCACCCACTCAGCAATAAAAAAAACATGAAATACTGATAGGCTCCCCCTGCAGGTTCGGGCCCACTACTTTCACTCATTCTGACATCGCGTTCTCCCATTTGGCAACTTTGGTACTTCTAGTTGCTTTATAAGTCACTCTGGAGTCCATTAAATGTGCTGACATATGGAGTGAGGCCTCTTCAGCACAAAAAAGAAAGAGTCATTACCTCACCTGCTTCTGCCTCATATATGCACATGGAAATTGTCCGCCGAGGACAACAAAAGCTCTGTCTGTGCATATTTTATCACAAAGATGAAGATAGTTGACTGGAAACACCAACAACAGCGACTCCAAACTGCATGAAGCAGATCTAATTGCCTGCTTAGACAGCCTCATTTCTATGCAGCTGGCTTCAGAGAATACTAATATGTATCTGGAAGCACTCAAATTTTAAGAGGTGCGTGCGCGCGTGCGCGCGTGCGTGTGTGTGGAACCAAATAGCTTCTTTCATGCACTAAGCTGATGCTAGCGACAGAACAATTGTAATGAATGCAAAAAGATTTTTTTTTTTCTATGCGGCCTGCATGTGCACTCCTCAAGTCTAAATATGTAAGTAAAATAATTATGAGGAGGTTCTTCCTTTCTTGATCTGAGCCTGGAGCTGTGGTGTCATGAGAATGGCTGGCACGAAGTGAGAACACAGCAGAACGGGGGCTTGTCCGAACTCACAGCTGCTGTCAAAAAAAAAAAAAAAAGGAAGAAACAAAGAGTCGGAGATCAGAGTGGAGAGACTACTTGAGGACAATAAGCAGTCAGGGCCTCCAGACTACTCTCCAGACAAAGATATGCTTTTCAAAGTTGTAGCTTGACTACAAGGGACTCTGTCTTTGCCAACAAATAATACCAGGATATGAAACTGAAATTTCTGACCCCATTTGCTTTCCAGAAATATTACTACTAGTCTGGTGTGCACAATGTACTGCACTCTAAAAAAAAACAGAGGCCTTACATTTGGGCAATGTCTGATACTAACATGAGTACTCAGTTATGCAACACAACTAGAATAAATATAAATATGTTTAATGTTGTGGCTGCTGTTAATACTTACTGACTCATATATGTATTAACTACAGTCCGCTACACTGCTACTCAATACCATTAGTCTGTCCAGTCTCAATAATGCATCACCAAGAAACAAGGCTGAGCAGTTGCCAAGTTTGCACGACATATTCCATAATGCAAGAGGATTTCAAAACTAAAACACACAAAAAAAGTTCCTAAAATATTCCCGCTGAACTTGAAAAATAAATGTGGATTTACTGTATTTTTGTCTGCTGAAAGGATGAGACAAATAATTGCAGCCTCTCCCCAAGCAGGTTTAAAGGTTTCATCACTCCTGCTGGGAACACTGAGTACAGGTACATATTTGCCAATCATCATCTTCATCTTCTCCCTGATTCATGTCCTCTCCAAAGTTCCTGATGTGAACATGATTAACTTAATTTATCTGACTTCATTGTAACACACAGAACTTATTGGAAACTCAATCAAACATGGCAGATTCCTTTTTGCAGTTTAAATTTCAATCTGAGCATCCAGCCTTGCTCGCACTTAGTCCATCTGGAATCATGGTAGTAGTATAGAGAGCAAAGAAGCCAAGACATCTTTGTTCCTCAAAAATTCCTCCAAGTTTTCTAGAGGGACCCCAAGCCACTCCAAGACCGTACAGGAGATGTAATCTCTCACGCAAGTCCTGGGCCTCCACCTAGTCGTAAGCGCCTGCTACACTTCTAAAGGGAGGAGACCAGGGGGCATCCTAATCAGATCTCCAAACCAGCTCACCTGGCTCCTCTCAATGTGGAGGAGTAGCAGCCTGACTTTAACATTTTTCCCAGATGGCTGAAGTCTTCACTCTATCACAAAGGGAGATGGCCGCCATCCAGCAAAGAAAACCCCTTTCAGCCTCTTGAATTCGCAATCTAATTCTTCTGGTCATTACCTAAAGTTCATGGTAATAGGTGAGGGTCTCACAGCCTCTCCTCCCACCACTCGTGAATAAGACCCCGAGATGCTTGAACTCTTCCACCTGGAGAAGGTGCTCCCTCCACACCCTGGAGAGGACATGTCATTCTTTTCCATGACAGAACCATGGACTCAGATATGGAGGTCCTGATCCGGATTCCAACCACTTCACACTGAGAAGTGAACTGTTTCATTCAACGTTGGAGGCGGCACTCCCAGGAGGACAACGCCATCAGCAAAAAGAATTTCATCCGATAGTCAAACCCGAGACACAGGAGGAACCATGCGGATTCCACCTTGGCCGTGGAACAGTTCCAATGTGTGTATTCAGGTCTGACCATCATCACAAGTTGTGAAAAGCATGTGAATTATTTTAATTTTATTGTCTGACTGCGAAAGCCAATAGCAGAATACCATAGGGACGTCATTCACGTTCCAAAGCAATCACAATGAATTCATGCTTGAAAACTCTTAACTGAATATAACTCTATATTTTTTGCCATAAGCCCCCTATGCAGTTGCTTTTGGCTCTGCAGGGAAGGCGTTTTTAGACCTTTTAAGTCTTTGATCAATGTAATAAAAAGCTTGATAGACAAGCTCAGAAAGTAAACACCACTATGCAGTTTGTAGTTCACTGCCAGAGTGTTGTTGGGTTTCTGTGCGGTTATGTTTTTAATATTCTAGCACTGTCATTTGGAGTTGCTAGTGGTGCCCAGAACCACCTTCACTTCGATGTATTGCAGCATTCAGTCTTTGTTCTCACGGTCTATTATTGATAAAGGGGATTCCTTGAATATTATTTTCCAGCACTGTGCTTCCTTTTTGAGCACCTTTGGCTGTGCAGAAAAGCTACGGTGGCTGCAACAGTCTAGGTTAAAATAGAAAAAGAGCAGAAAGTAAAATATGTGCTTCTTTAAAGACAAGGCACCAACATTTCCCAAGAGTCATGTTGGGTTTCAAATAATCATAAATGAAATATGATTAAAATGACTGTCTGCCAGAACGGATGCAGATGTGGTGCCGCTTCATGATTACAATCTGTCCAGTTAGACTGGCAAAGACTATTGAGAAATGATGTACTTTTCTTTTCACCAGAAACTACATTTACTTCCAGAGTCTCTTTGCAGCGAATAACACCACAAAAAATGTTTTTAACTGGTCTGAGAATAAAGCATCCGTGCAGCCAACTGTGGAGGAAAGTGAATTATGTTCTGAGGTCAACTGAAAATTTCCAAAATGACATTTTGAAAATGTCATAGCCTGCTTTTTTTTTTTTCACTTGTTTATCATAATGCGATAATGTCTCTCTACTTCAGCAACTGCAACCTCTCTCCCTCTCTTCATTTCCTGTGTTTCTCAATCTCTCGTCACAGAGTGCAGCTCCAACAATATCAAAGCTTGAGCAAGGCAGAGGTGAACATGGGAAGATATGAGAGATTGTGATGATGATAACATTTAGGTGGAGATGAATCAAGCATCAAAGGCATGCGTAGATTGATATCAGTGAGAATATGGAGGAATAAACCACAACATTTGTGTTAGTAAAAAGACGACGACGATGAAAGAAAAGATTGGCTTGAGGTTTCACATTCACACCACATTCACACCCAGGATTGTTTCTTATTTATTGCTCAAAGAGCACCCATCTCTGAGGATAATAAGAATATATATCACCTTGTTTATCTTCGCTGTCCTGCAAAGGCTTCATGTATCCTGATTTAACTTTTATAACTTTGTCTTGTATCCATTTCTGTATTATTGATAACTTTTGTCCGACACCTTGAAAATGTCTCAGGGTCCTTGGGAGTTTTCCAAAGGGCATTCATGATGCTGTCAATGATTAAACCTGCAGTGGCATTCACTGACTCACTGCGACTCCACGTTGGCAGCAGAACTGTGGGAGATGAACAGCCAGAGATAAAAGATCTGCGTGGCTGTACATTGATCACAATCCTGCAGCCAGTTAAACGACATAATACCTTCGCTTGGGGCCCTGTTTTTATTGAAAAATATAATTTTCACTCCATCAACACTTCATGTGTATTGCACAATGGACGGTCTCTAAACTCTACACAGATCTGTACAGATGGTTTGCTTATGAGTCGTGTGTGTCTGTGTTCGCAACTCTAAGCAACTAAAAGTCAAACTGAAAATAAAATGTATGTTTGCCGATGAAATTTTTTCATAAACTCAAACTCAAAACGAATGAATCAATGGATGAATGAATGAATGAATGAATGAATGAATGAATGAATGAATGAATGAATGAATGAATGAATGAATGAATGAATGAATGGATTCTCTCTGATGAAACCAAAGTGGTGTTTTTACCCTTTGAGTGTTGTGCGTCTCGTCTGATTAAATGACACAGGTGGCTGTAGATGTGGAGAAACGATGTATGCAGAAGATTTGAATTGCAGACGCGACTCTGGCGCCGACTCGTTGAGGGAAAAAAACTCCCCTCGGCGCAGCGGCCAAACCATTTCGGAGAATGTGAGGAAAATGTTGCAAATAAACAATCGAGAGGTAAACATGTTTTCATGTGTGGATTGTGAGAGGAAAAAGTGATTCAACGTGGCTGATAAGATAAATGCATCCAATGCATCCAATTTAGGAAAAATATACCGTTTCGACAATGTATGTCAGTTTGCTCTTCTGCTCACATGCAACATATCTTATCTTTCAATGACTTTCCTTCTTGGATGCTGATCAAATTCCTTTCTGATACCAAATCAGATGCATATCGGAATATCTGATGTTTTTAAAGCAACCTCAGTCTAATTTGTTTTCACTGCATTTTATCAGATTATTCTTTCACTGAAGTGAAACATGTCTCAATTCTGAGATTGCAGCCACTGCGCCACAAAAGACCATAGTAAAAAAAAAAAAAAAATGCAAGCTCTCTTCTTTCAATTTTCTTTCCTTTATCATTTGTTGATACTCTTGCCGAGTGCACGTAGCGTCAGACATCCAACCCTTTGTATGTAAACTGGGAAGCCAAATTAATTGAGAGCATTTCTTGCTCACCCAGTCGCTTTAAAAAGATTTGAGTTCAATACCACTCCTCGCCTTTCACACTTAAGCGCCAGTAATGCGCTTTGTGCAGCGTGACAACCCCTCACTGAGTGTGCTAATAACCTCTGTCTCCTAGGTTACAAAGAGAGGTTACTTGCAAGATGAGAAGCACCTGAGCCCAAAGCTCTGCAGGACATGTAAGGTGAGTTTTCCGTCTGCTCCAATTCTCGCTCTCTCGCTCTCTCAGCTACGAGTCAAACTCATCTCTGAACTGCAACATCACACACTACATCTACTTGCACCTGTCACATACTCTACCCTTGAAACTGGGACACACATTTTTTCATTTGAATTTCTGCTTGACTGAGCTATAATAAATACAATCTTTAATTGGCAGCTAGTGTCCTTTTTCATTTCTGTCATGCCAGGTAAAAACAATGTGCTCCAACATCAAACTTGTAATTACTTTTGTTCCTGGCAGTCAGGTGAAACTAGATGTGAACACAGCGCTTTCATATACGAACTGTCTGGTAAAGTAAGTAATGTATTACTTTTGTTTTTTTCAACTCTGTGACAATATTGGTGCTATAAAAGTTTAAAGCATATATATTTACAATAGTTTGAACAGGTCTGTCAATGGAAGCCCACTCTGTTGAGTAGAGTTTAATCTTTTGCCTCGTAATCGATCAAAGATTAAAATACTGCATTCACATTTTGACTGACCCCAGAGTACAAAAAAATTTATTTTAAACATTATAAAATAATATCTATGATAATAATAATTTTGAAGTTCAAGTACCATAATTCACGCACTATAGAGCGCATCTGAATATAAGCCGCACTCGCAAGAATAAAAAAAAAAAAAAAAAAGGTACATATATTAGCCGCACTGGACTATAAGCCGCAGGTGCACAGCACTGTGTGTGACAGACAGAGCGAGAGATACACAAAGAAATGCTTTACGCACCCATCACGGCCGTCACGAAGAGCAGAAATATCACTTTTCAGGCAAGGTTTGGAGAAGCAGAGGGGCTCAAAACAGCATGTATCCACATGTGGAAGTAGAATGTGGTGGCATGAAGCCTGTTACCATAAAATCCATACATAAGGCACACCTTATTATAAGCCGCAGGAATCAGAACATTTGAAAAAAGCCGTGGCTTATAGTCCAGGAATTACAGTAGATAGTTCAAACTATGGCATGAATGAAAAGAACACTAGAGGAGTATTATAGATTGTATAGATGATACCTGTTTGTCAGGTTTACTTGTTTTCTCAGACACAGAGAAAAATAGATCCATACTTTACACAAACACGTGAGAAAAAAATTCTAATTTCAGTTTGACTTTCACTTCTTTTGAGTTTAATGTCCATCACGTCACATTGAGGGAAATAATTGAAATTCAAGAAAGCATCTACATCAAAAAAAGTGTGTCGCTGCTGGAGTTGTGTTAAATGAATCTACCTTGTCAGATGTTTGGGGGTGACTCACCACGGGTGTTGCTGGAGAGGCGCTTGCGTTGGCTGGTGGAGGTGTTGTGTGGAAGCAGGGTGTTCTGCTGGTGGTTGCTGTCGATGGGGCTTGTGGCTATGATGTTGTCCTTGTACTTGTTCATCAGCGCCAACTTGGTGTTGTCACTCACTGCAGACATGTAAGACATAATTACAAAACCAGGAGCTCAAAGATGCAAAAACAGGATATTTTCTCTCCAAAATGAGAAAGCACCCACCTGGAAAAAAATTAAAAATTATACAAACCTGTTGGTTTTGGCTGGATGAGAGGGGGCTTTAAAACCACGTAAAATACAGTAATGCTGAAGACCTATCCAGCGTGTTGTTTACACACAGCCAAAATTATGAGTAAGTAAAGCTGGCATGAAATTAAAACTCATTAAGGGAATAGAGAGAACACATTTGAGTCTCAGAGGATGAAATTACCTATTTCTGTAAATACGCAGGAGATGAAGATACAAGGACACAATCCAACCTATATTAGGTTTACATCATTGTTTCAATAATGGCTTTCTCAAAGGTTATTTTTACAGATTATATTCACTGGAGAAAACACTTTCCCATCAGTCACTCACATTCACACATTTTAGCCTTGGGAGCATGATGGCTACACCATTGTGGAGCAGGCCTCTCCAGTTAGATCAACACACAAACATCTGTAGAACTGTCTTCTGAATTGAAACTGTGTGCGTTGACTGTCACCTGTTGATGTTATGCACAGGCATGCGCAGTAAGAAAGATAATTTGACCTCAGCAAAGAAGACTTGGCTGGAACAAGCTTGCACATCGAATTGGCATAGACCAAGCCTCTGGCTTACATGAAACACTGACATTCAGATTATTTGTGTATATGTAAACACAGCTAATGTGAGCATCTATTCGTTAGGGCTTCAGATGTTGTATTTTTGTGTTTTTGTTTCGTTTTGTTTCTTTATCTTGTGGTGAAAGTAATAAGAAAGAAAATACTAATTCAAAAATTGAAATCTTAGCTCAGTCCTTCACGTCAAACCCAATACAATTAATTGTTCAACTTAATTGCGCTTAAGCAGCAATATATTCTTTTTGTTGGATTTATTGTGCAGGATTGTGATATGTTATGAAATTCATTATGCATTTTGAAATTTGCTTGACTCTTTTGTGGCATGGCAACCTGTCCAGGGTGTGCCCTGCACTCGTCCATAGTTAACTAGGATTGGTTGCAGTGTCTCGCAACCCTACACAGGATTTAGATAGATAGATGTCAATTTTGTCTTGTATCTGCTTCTTCTCAATTAGCCAGGGCTGCAAAATGACTGAAAAGACATTCTAGAATAACCTGCCTGGTTAAATAAGGGTTTTAATTTTAATATCTGTGAAATATATTTCATAATTTATATGGATTTATGTAAGATTGTGTCATATGTTGCCAGTGTTGGTAATAGCAGTATTAATAGAATTATGTGATGGCTTTATATTGAACTCATGCACATGTTATTAACAGATTTTTGCTTTGTTTTATCTTTGCTTTTGTTTGTTTTCATATCAATTCACTGAATTATGCAGAGGTCAAATAGATATTGAAATACTTATTGAAACTTAGATTATTTTTTTGGCCAAACTCAAAAATGCTATAATCTTAGAGACCTCTCCAGTATTTATGCTGCTCAATATTTCGTGCACGGCCTACCAAATGGATCCTCTGTTCTCCTAATGCAGGTGTTAAACTCAGGTCCTGGAGGGCCACAGCCCTGCATGTTTTCCATGTCTCTCTCTTTACCACGCCTCAATGTCATGATGGTGCAATCATTGAGATCAACAGAATGAGGCTCATTGCAATCAGCTGTGTTGAAGCAGGTAGACATGGAAACATGCAGGATGGTGGGCCTCCAGGACCGGAGTTCGACACGTGTGTCCTCATCCATCTTTTTTTTCCCAGTTTTTATTTGTAATGAGTGAGATTGCTCTGCTTCTTTCAGCTCCTGGGTGAGGTTGTTTTTTTGGGAATACTGCATGAGCGTGCAGTCAGCAAAACTCTTGATGAATCTGAGCTGTAAATCTTCTGTTAATTGAAATTCAGAAGGTTTATCTAGATCAAAACAACTCCATTTCATACGATAATCCTCACGGGAGCGGTGCTCAACTTCAGCATCCACTGATTAGGAAAAATTAATTCTCAAATTCTTGGCTGTTGCAAGCGGCATAAAGTACTTGTACGAATGCGTGCAGTTTTGATACCTTCAGTCTGTACTGTCACAAAACTGATGTTCACGCAGCTAAATCAGGCGAGCAGAACTGTTTTAGTTTCCCATCCTATAATAAACACAAGCACACCATTCCTGTCCTCCGTGTTCACAGAATCTTCCCTTTTGTCCAACTCCCGTTCACTCATTTCAAATCTATGGGACTTGTCAAGTTAAACTTGATTTAATTACAAAAGTCCAATTCGTTTTATTCAGTTTCACAATGCAATTACTGTATCTGCTTTATTATAATTACAATGTTTGAAGCAATCAGCAAGCATGTTAATTTACTTTGCTTTTTATAAAAGTGTATGGTGAGTGAAGGGGGATGGGGTTATATAATCAATTACAAAAGTAAAATCTTCAGTCATATAATTTGACTATTTTAGGCAATCAAACTTAGGATTCTTACGCACAGGGAACATGCCTGACATTCGTATACACAAGATAGCAAAAATAACAGTATATGGAACACCTTTTGAAGACAAATGTTTTAATGATCAATCATTCATTAGCATCAATAATAGTAAATAGTGTCTGTACCTAGATTGTAAGAGTAAAGACAACAAGTTACACACTATATTCGAAAATTATTCGAATCCTTTCTTGAGAATTATCCAAGTTGATGACGAGAAGTGATGGCTCTCTCATTAGAACTTGTCTCTTTGATTTATTCATCTAAGGCATTAAAGCAGATTTAAGGCCTTATTTTCTTCCTACATGTCCGTTATCCGCCCTGTCTGGTCTGGCCGGTTCCACATCAGTCAACTTACCAGGTGTGAGGTCCATATTATTCTTGTCATTACAGCCCTGGAGGGAGTCCAGGGTACGGGTGACTTGGCTGGCAAACTCCTCGCCGCCATTCATGCACTCCCGTTGCAGATGGTGACGCAGGTCGGTGATGTCGTACTCATACCTGGGGATGGGGTTGGAATCAATTAGCGTGGCTTTATCTTGACTGATCTAAATTAAAATAAGTATCAGAGGCAGATAATGTGCTTGATGGAGCACTTGAAGATTTGAAAAGTGTGACAGAAAGTACTGATAAGGCGGGGAGTTTTTAGAGTCTTAACACTCAAAACTTATCCAAGAAAACTAAGTGTGCTGTAGGGAAGACATCATTTGAACCAACTTCAACCAACAAAATGTACAACAATTATCAACAATGTACAGTATTTGCATGTAAATAACTGTGATAGGTAGCAGTTACTGTATTATGATAACATCCACCCATCCAGTGAAACCCTACTTGTACCCATCCAAAATCGGCGTTTCCCGGATGCTGAGGGTGCCACTGGAGTTTGGCCCCTGACCCCGAGAGTTCCTTAAGCTCTCCCGGGCTTGACCTCCCATCAGCACCGACGGGATGTAGTGGATCTCATTAGCCGCCTCGGCACTGGCACTCTTCTGGGGCTGAGGGATGCGGCGGCGTTTACACCAGCGCCTGCGAGTGTAGAGGATCAGGACCAGACAGAGGATGGACAGCAGAAGGGCGATCATCCCACCCTGAGGGGAGGAGAGTGGCATTTGGAGCGCAGGCAGACAAAAAGAGAAAGAGAGAGGAGACACAGAGAGGGAGAAAGAACAGAGAGTCAAAGGCGAGAACAGAGCGAGAAAATCTTGCCAGGCAGAATAAGGATCAAAGTCAAAGTGGCGATCCCAGCAGCACAATTCAAAAGATGATGTAGCTATAATTTAGTGAATGATGCGGGCGGTGTTTTTTTAAATATAGTCCAAGTCAATACAGGAATGTTAAAGACACAGCTCAGACAACATGAGGTCATGTGATGTATTCAAAATAGCATCCGACGTATGCAAAAACAACGTATTGGCTCTCGGATTTTTGTTTTAGTTGAACAATATAGAAAACAAATGCAGTTGGTTTTCTGCAGACAGATGATATGATCAATACCAACTGGTGTGTTTCAATGATAAAAATGTCAGGAGTCAATTTACTTGGCTTGACTTCATTTAGTGGAAATCTCAAGAAATAATATCGAAAACGTTGCATTTCATTTGTTGCGACTCTTGACCATTATGAGGTGTGCGAGTGAGGCTACTTTTCGAGAAAACATTTCCTGCTAGTAAATAATTCAGCAACTTGCTGATATGGATATAGCGACACTGACGTACAGTGAGTCCACCTTTTTGCCATGTTTCCACATATATGTTGTTTAAGCCTGAAGCAATGTTTTTATCTGTTGCACCATTTGCCTTGTTGCTATTTATTTATTTATTTTTGTTGTTGTTGTTGGAGAACATCACCCTTACAATTAAAAAGATGTAGTTATAAAAAAAAAAGGAGGTAAGTATTTGCATAATGTTGCATCATGCATCTTTTTTATTATTATTATTTTCCCTTCTGTCAAAGATGATGTTTAATAAGAATCTAGATTTCTAATGTTGCCATGGATACTGTGAGTTTCAATGTGAGACCTTTTTATTGGGCTGATTAACATATATGGGGTGAACTGAGGGCAAAATTACTCAGTTGAGAGTCAATTAAATGCATATGTCCTCTGATACTGTATGTTTTTTTTTTGTCTCCAGTCCCACACACACTCTGATCTAGACCTACCTTTTTTTCACTATTGTTCAGGGAAAAGAACAGGTCAGTTTGGCAGTACACTAAAGACTCAGCCGGAGCCCATCAGGTGGCATTGTGGATTGCATAATGTAATATTTAGCAAAAACTGGAGGTCAATTGGTTCCTGTTTTATGCTTTATTCACGAGAACAGTGAGAGTTACATTCGAGTTCCTAGATTCACAATGTCTATGATTACCTTTTAGTTTACTTTATGTGTTTGTTTTGTTTAGGCAAAACTTACACAATCAAAGACACATATTTTTATTTTTGTTTTAGCGATGTAAAGCAATGTAAGTCTTTGAGCGTTAAAAAAAGCTATATAAATTCCATGTATTTGTATTAAGATTATTATTATTATTTTTATCACATTGAGACCTTATTGAAGATGGAAGGATGTTGGGGTCTTGAGAGGACAAAAGTGACCATTACTCCACTGAGCAGCTTGACAACAACTTATCACAAATGCTGATAATTTCAGTACATCCAAGTCTTAAATCTCCACAGAAAATAAAGCTGCTATCAAGATTGTAGTCAACATGGGCCAATTGTATATTCCTAAAACGAGACCAGAGTCTGCTCACAGCCCAGCGGTCCAATGTGACTTTGACAATCAGCTCATACATGTTTCACAGTAAGGGCTGATACCAGATGACTGGGTCAGGCCACATGACCACTTTCATTCCTGTCTTTTTCCCTCTGATTTTAATGACTCTTGAGACATTGAATAGGGTGAAGGCATCTACACCCGCAGCGCTCTGAAAGAAGGTGTATGATAGACAGATGAAGGACGATGAGCTTGCCCTGAGGACAGGTTAGCAGGGTGGACGGACACAGAATCAGACAA
The DNA here is from genome assembly GCA_900302745.1 of Parablennius parvicornis. Lineage (NCBI taxonomy): Eukaryota > Metazoa > Chordata > Actinopteri > Blenniiformes > Blenniidae > Parablennius > Parablennius parvicornis. The sequence continues at coordinate 60,015 of OMNM01000296.1, forward strand.
AAAGTGGGGAAGAAGAGAGCCAACGAGAGGGAGAGTGTCAAAGGGGGAGAGAAGAGGCACGAGGAGAGTCAAAGAATCCTGCCAAGAAGCAGCATGTGGATCAAAGTCAATGCAAGTCAAAAGCACACAGCCTGTGGAAACACAGGAGAACAGTCTCCAGTTTTAATATAAACCCATATCTTCTCTGAATAAAAACTAGAGAAGTTTTTATAGCGCTCCATTGTATGGATTATTTATCTGACGCCAGGTTTTACACCTTATAGGGGTTGAGATTTTGTTCGAGTTAGATGACAAAACACGCTTCCAGGACTGTCATTTGGGCTTGAACTCACAACATCATATGTACTATATGCCACAATTCACCACTATCTCTTGCCTAATCTAATGCGAGCCAAAGCCGAGCTCAGTCAATTGAATCAAAATCAGATACACTGTGCAATTTGGAAAATGGCAAAAAGTGTTATGAAAATGTCAAGGTGACAGCAGAGAGAGGCAGGAGCAATTTACGACTAGAAATTGATTTTTTTTTCTGCTTTCCCCCCCTTTTTTTAAACAAAGGACTCACTCTTTTACAGTCTGAAATGTTTAAATTTAGAACAACATAATTGGGTTTAAGTTTGCTCGCATTCCAACTGTTCACTAATCAGCATTAGTATATAGTAATATGTTTACTGTAGTTCTGTTGACATTGGTTAAAAAAATTATAATTTTTTTATATGGTGATGTAAATGTATAATGTTGGATATTGGGGGAATAGATTAATGGACTGAAAAGGGAATAATAATATCTGTTAAGCTTAACATATATAGAAAAAAAAAGGAAGAGAAAAAAAATGCAAATGTAACTGTGCGCCAACTCGGTCAAACAAGTACTATTACGGAAGGACACCCAAAAATGTTGAAAAACAGTAATATAATCATCCATTTACATAAAACATCTCTTTTTCAAACGTATTAAAGCTTCTGAGGCTGCTCCAGTGGCTCAAATTAATTTAAATTGGCCAAAGTATTTGCATAAGTTGTTTGCTTAATCTGCATGGTCAAGGACATTAAGAAATGACACCGTGATATGAGGCATTTCCGCAGTAAATCTGCATGCACAGTGGTCAAAAAGAAGAGCAGAGCCATTTGGTTTGCAGTGATTGAATTTTCAGGACTCCGAAAGTTACTGATGAAACCCTTGATTGATATTCACTCCCTACAGTGACTGTAGTGAGGATTTGATGGCTCCTCACGTTGGGACACACAACACGGAAGCAGCATTTTTGCTTTAACGGGCCAAATTAAGGAAAACCGCTTTGAGTTATACACAAAGGCAAAAATTAAGACCATCTGTTGTTTAAGGAGAAACATAGAATCTCATAATAAGTCTTATCTAGACCAGGGTCCGGGGCTGGAACCTATTCCTGCTAAAGCTGGGTGAATGGTGGGGGACATATCAGACAGGTCCACTGTCTATCACTGGGCTAACACATAGTGACACATAATAGCCTTCTCACACATTCACAGTCACAGTCAATGTAGATGGACTTTAATTGACCTATCAAGTCTGTGTGAAGAAGTCAGAGCTCCCAAGGAAGATGCAAAGACAGACCAATGCAGTACGCGACCACTGCTCAAACGTCTAGACAATCAAGTCTAACTAAATCAAGCACTTCATATTTTATGTACTGTAATATCTTCTTTCTACTATTATCTTTCTACTATTTACCAACGTCCTCAGTTTACTCACATTCAGTGTCCTGAGCATCTACATAGCACTATCCAACATGGCTAAACAATTTCCTTCCAAAAGTTACAACTTTTGCTTTGACTGGCATTCATTTCCGATGAATGGTTTCATGGACATGCAAATCTCATTCTGACGAGTGAATCTAACTGACATTGAAAACTGACGAATATTAAACGTCTGTAATGATTACAAGAAACAAGTGAAAATGTGTCCGAGTTGCTTTCATAATAAACAGTTGGGGTCGAACTTTGGAGACAATGGGGCTGTAAGAAGTGTGCCAGTGTTCCCTGTAGTGCAGGTTTAATGCCTTTTTTTTTTTTTTAATATGAACATTTTATAGTGCAAAACAAGGTGTAATTTCCAAGTCAAGCCAGTACAAATGAAGAATGTTATAATTCAATCACTTAACGTTATTTTTTTTTCTCACTTTAATGCTGATATTCATGTTAAGTTTCATTCATTTCTCTGCAAATTAGAACAAGATGTCAAATGTCAAGAACTCCAAATGGCTCTCAATCAAATGCACCTCAGTGACAAATGTAATTGAAGCCATCAACTTGCATTAGTGCTCCTGGATGAAGGAGGCTTGAAGAACCAATGGGGGGGGGGG
>OMNM01000296.1:62375-75354 GCA_900302745.1 Parablennius parvicornis
GGGGGGGGGGGGGGGGTATAACTGTTCATAGTGAGGCATTACTTAGAATCAAAGTGAGGACTAAGTGGACTACGTTCTCTTATAGAGCCCATAAAACCAAACCACACATCAAAGCATGCCAGCGCTTCAGCCCCGTAATCCACTTACTAACGGATGCGGATGATGTTATAATGGCACCAGCGCTCCTCATGACTTACACCCTTGTCATGTAAGTCCTGAATGGAGGAGAGAAGACATGGTCTTTCTCAGGCTGACAGAGCAGGCATGGTATTAGAGCTGAGCTATCAATCTGTCACTTAGTCTCTGGATGCGAGGCATTAAGGATCGTGATGGCGGAAAGATCTGGACTATCTGACAGCTACAAGATAGCAAGAGGAAGTTTCTTGCCTGGAATATAATAAACTTTATGTTAGCCACCGGGCTACAGATTGAATCAGAGATCCCAATTTACAACATGAATGGTGGAAAGTGACAGTTTTCAAGCACTAAATCCTCCCATGCATTTGTTATTATGCCATCTTATGAAACCGAGGTTATTATTGTCAAAGTATAATATTAAACACCGACTCTGGAATGAATTTTGAGGATATTTAGCAGCACTAGGCTTTATGATCCAGTGCTGATTTTGACATTGAATAAATGTGAAAGTCACAAGCCCATTTCACACGTATTAGACAAAGGTTTTTTTTTGGTTTTTTTAACCACTGGAAATTATTATTAATGACACTATTGGTTTGTGTCATTTGATTCAATTTGGTATATTTCATAGAAGCTAATAAACCACGAAGCCATGATAGTTTTACTCTGTGTGTTGATGGGGTATTAATGTGTATTCTATTATGGTTAGAAATGTAGCTTTAATTGTAAAAGTTGTAAAAGATTGGATGGGTTTCATGGGGGTAAAACGTATTTTGTTGTACTAACTCGATGACATTTTAAAAGCACTGATGGAGAAAAACTATCTAGTAAAAAAGCAAAATGGACTCGTACAAGCATTGTTACAAAGAAATGATCTACCTGTTCTTATGTTTCTGCACTGTCCATCTCTAAATTAAAAACCTGTTGATAATGTGATACAAGCTCACAGAATGTAGACATTTATCATTCTTCATAAGCATTTCTATCTTGCATATATCAGAAGTTACACACTAAAATAAAAAGGAAATTCAGTTTTTGTATCCTGAGAGATTTAAAGACGTTTGGTATATGGTGGCTGGCTCTTTCAGAAGTCAGTAGGAGGCTCTACATTGACAGCATCTACATGCACACAGTGACCGATCTATTGGCCATGCTGCCATTAGGGTCTTATTGGGGTTAAACTCCTGACATGCCCCTCTGACACAACGAGATTGAGTATCCTGGCTGCAACGGACAAACCGGTTTCACAATATTCCCCTAAACTTGCAATAGTGTCCATGGACAGAGTTGCCAGGAGGTGATGAAGAAGTTTGCTCCTGAGATACTTTAAAGGTTAATTCTACAAGACAAAAGACCGACCAATCCTTTTGAGTAGAAATTGGGGCTCATGGTATTTTTTCTGACATTAAAAATCTGTCCCCAAACTCAGGTCTCGGAGATTCTAGTTCAATACTTCAAAAGATGTTTACATTGCTTGACTGTCTGGACAAATGTTATTCAGCAGTTTGATGGAAATAGGTTCAAGCTCGTGAAATCTATATCTCACACGCAAAAAAGCCCTGAATCATTAGTTCTGAATATTTATTTTGTACCCTCTTCATAGTACGCTTTCCTAAAGTCTCTTCAGTTTCTAGTAATTATTTGTGCTTACATTAAGCTATTGTGATGAGCCGTTGGCGTGTATTTCATAGAAGTTCTTCCATTTGTGTTTTCTCTGGATGCTCCAGTTGCCACCTCAATTCTAAAAGCATGTTATTGAGGTTCACTCGTGACTGTAAAATTGGTGGTAGTTGTAAATGTGTGTGTGTCTCATTGTGTTTCTCTTCCTGCCTTGTGATGTGCTTGTACGTTGTCCAGGTTGTAACATGATTTCACCAATAGTCAGCTGGGATCAGCTCTGGCCCAACCCAGCTCTAAGCAGTGAAGGACAAGGTTACTACCATTTTTCTTGGGAGACACAAAAGTTTGCCATCGATATCATAGACTCCCCTCCACAATCTGTACAAATGCAACATAAATTGGAAGGACTTTCATAGCACACTATGTTGCTTTTTTATATCTGTAAAAGATTAATTTTGTCCATCCCCTCATGGAAGCCATATTGTATGGAACTGTCTCTTTATTTCAATTTTACCAATTAATCTTTTCTCTTCAGCCTGATGGTCTACTGTTTTTTGGGGGTTTTTTTTTAACTCCTGCTTACTTTGCAAAACTTCAATGCACACTTTTAATGTAAATGCTTAAAATGAGTAGTTTCGTGACATAAATGAATGGAATGCTGACTCAATAATCATCTATAGTTTCCATTGTGGTTTTGTCTATATTGGTGTTCTGCATCTCTCTCGGCAGAAATATTTAACCGCTTCAAACGACTCTCATTCCTAAAGTTTCATCAGCACAAATCCACATCTCATTTTTGCACTTGTTCAAGTGTAACTAATTCATTTGGTGCCAGTGAATGAGAGGTAGCATTTCACTGTTTCTATAAACACTAGAAAATTAGAAGTGTACGGTAGAGCGTAAGGAAAATATCAGTCTAGTTGTTTTGCATACAACCTGAGACTATTCGATGACTTTTCAATTTGGGGAACGACCTGATAACAGGTGATCTATTGTGGAGAACAGAAAGTTTTTGAAATTCAGGCAATAATCTCAGAGTAAATACATTTCTAATTAACTAGAAGTACACTTTCTTTACATTCGGAAACTAAAAAATGTGGTTAAATATCTATATTAATGGTTTGGCATTTGTTCTTTGCATTTACTTATTTATCACTTGCACCAGCTAATTAAGTGTATTTGAAAAGTAAAATCAGAGCAAGGTTGATTCTTATAATCTTTCATCGCAATACAAGGAATATTTACAACTATACATCTGATACATGTGAATCAAAGTCTGGTGTAAGCAATATATCTGAAATAACCTGGATAAACTCAACATACACAGATGACCCATTTGCTTTGCACTGACACACGTAGCCATGAAGTACAAGTACAGTCCAGCACACTCTTGAAAATGGAAAAATAAAAATAAAATGAAAAAGAAAGTCATCATTGGTAGTCACACAGCTACAACATTTGCATGTAATGTTTTTGCTTGTCCTTTCTCTCAGTCGGGCTGGTTCGTATCAAACATTAAATTGACGATAAAGGTTCATGGTTCATTTTCTTTCAGTCTGAAACCAGCGTGATGTCCTCCACGTTGGCAAAGGGACAATAAACCAGTCAAGCAGCATGTAACGTTTCGGCTCCTATGCAAGTCTGATTTATTAAAAGCACGCTGTCTGCTTTATAAGAGACAGGCTCTGGCTGAAATCCCAACAGACAGCGGAAATTATTTGATCCAGACTCCATATCAGGTCCGACGGACTTCTCCTGTGTGCTCAATGAGACGCGGCTTGAAGAAACAGGAGCGGAAAAAGAAACCCCCATTAGTAAAATGATAAAGTGCATCACAGACGTCATGGTTTGATAGTCTGGTGGGGTCTAATTCTGACTCTATTGGTATAAATAGTTTAGGAATTAAAACCTTAAGTGCTGCGAGTACAGAGAGATTCAAAACCCGATTCATTAACAGAACGACACCTGGTTTCAAAAATGCTCACATTCAAAGTTGACTTTAAAAGCACAAAGTCTCATTAATTAGCCACTAGAGGTTTTTAAGCACTTTGTGAGAGTAAGCATGTTAGCAGCAAGGTGATTTACATAAAAGTAGAAAATGAAGAACATCAACCTGCTTTTACAGTTGTGTTTTTCAATGAGAAAAGATCAATTGATCAACTTTTTTCTTTATTAATTATCCTCTATGTATGTTGGTCCACCCACTCCAATAACAATAATCTCATTAGAGGTTACTTGCTGCAAAATGCTTATGGGTGGCTTTAATTAATTACAACTGAAGAGCCCATAAACAACCCCTGGTCCAGCAAAAATACAGTATATCAACAAGTGCAGCTTTAATGTGAAAAAGTCTGTCACTTTTTAATCAAAAAGTGTTTTTTTTTTTCCTTTTGGCTGTTTGGTTTTGTTTGAAAACCAACCCGTGGCGCTCTGTTGTCTGCATCACAGATTTAGCTGTGCTACAAAGATGCCAGGCGTTTGGGCTGCCTGCCTCCCTCACAGCCCACAGGGAAGCTATGGATTGGTTTGTTTCGCTCGGCAGGCTTTTCAAAAACACACCATGCTGTGATGCGCAGAAAGCAGCTTTGGGGGCTGCGATTCAGCCGAGGCTGCCGCTTTACAAGTGGTCAGGGCCGCATTGATTTAAGGTTTATACGATCAATGTTATCAACACAGGTTTTAGAAGGGTCACCACATGAATGTCAATATCCCACCATCTGAGCTGTGTCAAAATGACCATCCCGTTCCATAATCTGCTTGGAGAGGACAGTACATGCGAGTCAGACTCCCTGGATTCTTCTATGTTATCTATTAGAGAGCTTTTCTTTTTTCTAAAACCAGTCAAACAGATAGTGTCAAATGAGTAACGTGACAACATAAAGCACCATCACCATTGTTATATACTGATGAGACAAATGAAAGATTTTCCTCTCTGATTAAAGCAATGTTTATGACTTTGCAATAACTTTCATAATTGTTCCAAATAAACTGCAACTCTTTGCAGTGAAGAGATTTTATTGTAATGCTGATATGTGAAGACAACCTGATAAAATTACGTCAAACTCATTTCAATCTACAATCACAGCAAAAGAAATTTGGACGTTCTGTGAAGTTGGTGCTAAAACTTTTATACTCTGTATAAACGAATGTGGTCTTTTCTCACAGTTAAAAAAAAAAGATGAAGCATCAATAAAAGGAAATTTCACCACTACAGAGATTTTCTTTTCACTGTCGCAATAATTTTCCTCTAACAGGGAAAGCTTGAAATTTAGAGGAAAGAAATTTCACAGACTATGTAAGTGGTGAAATGATACAAAAGAAGAACAAACAATTCCAATGGAAGTTAAAGGAATACTTTGGTGTTTCTTCTGTGTTTTGTCAAGGGTTTACACCTTGGACACACTTCACCATTTTTTATAAAGCCTCACTAAAGCCTCTGATGTTGGTGATAGTTCACAATACTGCAAGTAAAATGTTATTTTATATCATATATTTTCAATATCAAAGCTTCATCGAAAAACACACAAGGTCATAGAATTTACATTCATATATAAATCCAGGAGGTAGCACTTCTCACAACAATCAATAATGTATTTGTTTTTCAAATCCACTCATTTTCTCAGATTTACAAGGCCCAGAGGAAGCATGTCATAACACAAATGCTGCTAGTTTCTGTCATGCTCAAGGTTTTCTTCCCCCTCCATATTTCCCCTATAGAATACTATCTGAATTTCATTGCATTCTCTATCTGCCATGACATTTTCAGCTGGATCTGTTTTGAATAAGCACCACGCTCACAGGCAAATATGAGGATTTCTATTTTAAATGAAATAAATCCCTCAAATAAACATTAATGTAGTGTGTATAATATAAGCTGTTAATCTTCCTAAGGAGTGTTTTGTTGTGGAAAGACAAAAAACATCAAATAGAAAAAGAAACACTGAAAAGATGACCTGGGCATCATAAAATGTGCTTAAAAATAATGCCCTGTAGTCATATGGTGTGTGTACAAACACATTTTTTTTTTCATACTTTGACAATAAATGGTAACATAATGGGGCCAAATTCTATAGTGTTGATGCCGATATGAAATTTACAACTAATAAATGTGTTATATTATCATATTACCACTACTGTTTTGTACTTTCCACAATTCAATACTGTTAGTTCAGAAAAAAAGCAGATGTACACAGTGCCTGCTAAAGGATTCATGTTGGTGCCCTAATGAGGACCCTCAAATCACAAATCAGATTAAAACAAAAGAGCTTCCTGGTGGCAGCTGCTGCCGTTAACATCAGACACCATACGGCTCTGAATGACTCCACTGCTCATCACCTTTTGGGGTGAGTGAGCACAGTAAGGATTTCTTCTTCTTTTTTTTTTTTTTCAGACTACTGATCCACAGCAAACTTGTTCCTTGAGGGCTTCAGTACAGCTGAGGTAAACTGAATCAGGCCATACTGCCCAAAGTGTACGCCTTGCAGCAAAACAAACAACAGCGGTTCCTATGTGGGCCTGAACTACAAATTTATTTGCAGAACTTTTAAGAAATCATACCATTTCTTAACTTCTAATTCGATTGTGCTGTTCTGGTTTGGGTTTCACTATATAGCTTGTATAAATTGAAGCATTGTTTTATGGCCTCTGAGGAGACATAAAGCTACGAGACATCCGCGAGGGGAAACACATCAACTGGAATCCCTCCGCTTGATAATATTAGCCTTTCATATAAAGTAATTGACTTGGTTTGCTTTGGACGCCCCTGTACTGTATGCGATGATTGGATTGATCCATTGAGGGCCCATGGCAAAACAGCAGATGATTAAAATTGGGAAATTAAAACAAGGAGAAATGTTTATTCCAATGGCACACTGGAGCTTAAGAGTCTCAACAGATAAACCAATCGTGCCATATTGAAAATCAGATGCCGTTTTAAATGTATGGTATTTTTTTTAATTTGTTTTCATTCGGCACACAGTGTTGAGATGTACTTTTCGAGCTGTCTGTGCCTGCAGGGCTCGAGCTGAAGCTGAGGACATGCGTTTGAACTGCCAGTGTCTCACCTGGTGTTGGTACAGACATACACAAGGTTAGTCATCTATTATGGATGACCAGCCGTGACCAGTGGAGGACACCGTGGTCACCTTGATGGATGTGAATGCAGAAGGAGAAGCCTTGAACCCAGCATGAGGAAGCATAGAACTTTAGAGTATAAAGCTTCAAAAATACACCACTGAGAATTTGACTTTTTTTTTTTTAATATCTATTGTATTCTTTTTTTTATTGTTATATTTTGAATAATAATGTAATTTGTCATTAATAATTACAGTCTGGCAGGGGATACCAATAAAAACTGCTTTTTTCTAGCCCCAGATCCAAACTCTGGTGCAGTCCATTGAACCCAACTCCCCTTTAGGATCAGGCCCATAATAAATCTGGCTCATCTTCAAACTCACAAATGTTGAAATCCCAACCCATCCATTAGGTATAAACAGTGTTGTGGTGGACACGGTGGCCAGGCAATGAACTGTGACAAATTCAAGGTTCCTGGCTGAGATGACCTGGCTGGGCTTGTATGGATATGTGACAAGTTCAATTCCAAATTATGTGCCTGATAAAAAAACATGGCAACAGTCCCCTAAATGACAGTTCTTAGGATAAATAAAGAGAAGTAATTGTCTTTTAAAACTGTAGTTAGCAGGTTGGCAAGCATTCATTTGATCAATCAACCTTAAAGAGCTTAACTATTCTCATATGTATATTCAATACAGTCAAATATAGTTTCCTTTCAGCTTTTAAACCTAATAGTTTGTTTTAGCAGTGAAAAGTTTTTACATTTATGGTTCAATCAAACATCACTAATTGACTAATGCAAGACTGGACTTGCTTTAATCCAGTGAATTGATGATATCTGGCAGGTAGAGTTCTGAAATTCAATCTGAACACAAAAGGTCGTCTATTTAATAAATAAAGCTCTGATCAGCATGGGTTTAATAGATCTTGCAAGAAGCTATCTAACAATTGGATTATGAGTATAAATCTCATTAGCAGCCATCTTTTAGACCAATAGATCTTTTTGATTAGATACAAATCTGGGCTTCCTGTTCACCGCTATATAATTTTGTTGGGCTGGTGCTTAAAAACTGTAGAGGGGTTAGAGTCACTCAACTTGATCCCAGCACAGTTGCAATAATAATAATGCATAGGTTTCAGGACACTCAAAGATGCTTTACATTGCATTATTCATTCACTCCAGACTTGACGGTGGTAAGCTACGTATGTAGCCACAGCTGCCCTGAGGTAGACTGATGGAAGCGAGGCTGCCAATCTGCGCCGTCGGCCTCTCCGACCACCACCAACCACTCATTCACTCACTCTCCCACTGCATTCACCCAGGCTTCCTGGTGTTCCCTCACGGTTCCCCCATCCAGGTACTGACCAGGCCCTACCTCGCTTAGCTTCGGAGAACTAATGGGATTGGCTATCTACAAGGAAGGTATGGCCGCCTGGTCAGTACACAATGACTTTCTGTGAAGTGATGGATTATAGCTATCATTTGTATGAGGTGCTAGAATTATGCAAGCACACAATGGGGTTTGTTTTGTCTTAAAGAAGGCCCAGTTTTGGGCTGTCTTTAATGAAAGTTGATAGATGAAATCTGTATGGTATAATCAACAGTGAACAGACGCATTTTACAAACTTCTGCCAAAGTAATTTTCGACATAGCACTAGAGCAAACTAAATACAGAATACTGCACAGCAGTTACATCAAGTGAACAAATATATGTGTAAACGAAAGAGGAAGCAAAGAAAAAGCGTACAGAATATGGAATATTCTGCACATTTTATACAGCAGTATTTCAAACCTAAAAAAATTACCCCTGAGCCTTTTGAAATGTAATATTAAATTTTAAATGCTGCACTTTTCAACTTATTATTTTGCATTCTTTCACAGTGTATTCGGGCAAATTATATTCCGCTAACATTCTGAAGCCTATAACTTGCACAAATCTTTTGAGGTTATTTTTAGGGAATGGGCCGATGCGTCCAGTATCGGGTTTCGATACCAACGTAATTCACGGATCGGAAATTTTCGATCCAACCTGCGCAGATTTCCAATTATTGAGTCTCGTCTGTGCTCTTCTGTCTGCTGTAATGACTCCACCAGGGAATCCCTGCCAGCTGATCTGCTCGCTGGCTGCAAAATGTGGAATGGATTTCCTGAACGAACGCATGTCTCAATGAGACGCAGAGTAATGAGCCAGGAAATCCATTCCAGAGTTTGCGGCCAGTAAGAAGGCAAGCATAGCAGCACAGTGGCTATCCAACCTTTCACGACAGCATGTCCGCTGGTTGGATGCATTTTACGCTGAAAACATCGCAAACCAAGACAGCAACATGTAATGTATGCAAAGGTGCTGTACAGTGAGTTGGCCGCTCTGCAGCCAGGAGTCACCGTTTTAAAATGCCAGCTAGCCGAGGGGAATAGCACTGACAGCAGCATCAAAACAATGAAAAGCAGCTCTTTCACACTGCCAGCAAGCAGTTCAGACCTCTGGGACTACTGCCTGGCAGCACCAACTAGTGGCAGATAGCTGCATGACAGTTTCACAGCTCTTTGTAGAGAAATAAAACACTCACTGAATGATGTTCCTTGTGCTGATTAGAGAAAGTATTAAAATTGAGTGCAGCATTGATGGTAGACACTGCCTGATAAAGTGTCTCTGCTCTCACATAGATTTCTTTAGTTACATCATTGAGCAACTAATCATTGTGCATCAATCCCTCAATCTGACATGCGAGCATTTGGTATTGTGTGACCATGACTTCATTAGACCAATTGCACAAAGCAAGGCCTCCAATAATGTTACATAATAAGAATTTAGTAAATAAAACATCAACACTGCTGTTACTGTTTTTGATTTCCCCTGAACACTTCATATTTAACTTTAGTCTCCGTACCGGCAGACACGATCCCATAAGCTCCTGCGATATAAATATATATAAATATATATAAATATATAAAAAGGACGTCCTGTTACAGGTGTGTGTTTGAGCTGAAAAGCCCATAAAAGAGACTTCACAGGACCTTTTCAGTGTCCACATGGAGCTGAACAAATGACAGGGCTTTGGATTTATAGGTCGGGCCCTCCAGCCGGGTGGCAAGCTGCAGCAGGGCCTGGGCCGCACAGTGGCAACACTGCTTCCATCTGTTGTCACGGTCTGCTTGTATCTGCATGTTAATCCTTCTCTACCCACACCTTCATGAAAACGCCCCGGTGGCAGCGCTGCCGCCGCAGCGCTTTCAGGATGAGGAATTAGTAGAGCGGGGAGCACAAAGACACAGACCTGAGGTTGATGGGATGTGAAATGCAGATAGAGCAGGGAGTAAAAAATGTGAGATTAGTGGAAAATCAAAGAGGTAAGAAGCATAACCTGCACACTGGCGATCTCATTTCCCACATAAAAATGCTGTCACCACTCAAGCCTGTGCACAAAAGACATTGACTTCACGTTCATTAATACATGCAAAACGTGTAGGGGATAGTCAAGGTCAGCTATTTGTCATTATTTCAAGGTCTATAGGTCGCTGACATTCAGAGAGTGTTGAAGCGTGACTCGCTGCCTCCGCTGAGGAGATGTAGCTGCCTGCAAAAGTCCTCTCAAGCTGACTAATCACTTGTGTATGCAGCTATAATATGCTTTCAATGTCTGAAAATACATACCATCCATCAAAGCACGATTGTAATGTCTTTGGGCTGGAAAGGGGCACTGGGAGTAGGTGTGGCATATCTAAGATCTAATAAATATACATTTCCTCAGGCAAGAAGAGGAAGCCGTGAGATCTAAGGATTCATTTCCTACTCTGCCGACATAGCAGATAAGGTTTGATACAGTGCAGGCATGCAAAAGTCTACATGCGGCAACAGAAAAGGAAAACTTCATAAACGGATGTTCTGCTCCCACAGACAGCAATATGCCTTCTGATATGAAAACATTCAAAATTGTATGTCTACTCATGCATGTGGAAAAAAACTAGAAAAAAAAACCACAGCTTGACTGCAGGCTTTCATTGCGACTCCCCCCGTGTCTTTACAGATGTAAAACAACCACAACTCTGTGTCAAACATGTTCTGTGACTGCTTGTCCAACAGACTAGACCATATGTCACACACACACGCTCAGTATGCAGCCAGTATAAGTAAATTGTGCAGCCGAGTGACAAGAGGAAAGGGATATTTAAAAAGTTCAGGCTGGGATATCATGTACATCGAGACAAAGAAAAGTACTCAATGGAAGGCGTGGCCATGTTTTCTAAATAAAACTTTCATTCCTCCGGAACAGCCGTTGTACCATGACAGACTTGTGCTGGATTCATTTGCTCGCTAAAAACTGTTATCCTGGAAAGAAAATCTGCACAGTCAGTTGTTTTGTTAGGAATACACAGAGACGGCAAAACAATACAAACGTGTAATCTTATCTCAAAGATGACAGCACTGAGGTTACAGCCTCCAGGAAAATAAACCAACCACATACAAGACTGTTTATACTGAAATTCACCCATCTAAGCTAATTCTGGCCAATGAAAGGGAACTCTATATACAGCTGGACCAAGTAATATCCATTACTGAACTTGAGTTGATTTTTCACAAATTCTGTACTTCAGTATGTATATTTTCTGTTGAGTTTTAGATTTCACTCCACATCTGACCACTAATTCAGTGTAATCTTACATTGTTGAAACGAGCTCAGCTTGCAGTGAATGTGACCATTATGAAATATGATGCAAAATGAATAATTTAAAGCAATGGTTCAATGAATGACAGTTTCTTAAGGCAAAATTAAGATACTTTTTTTTTTTTAATTTAAACAGTAATGTTTAAGGTTTTTTTTTAGCAATCCCATTGCTGTATTTATAGTTTCTGACTCATGTTAAATAATTTAACAATAAAGGCAAAAAACATGCACTTTTGCACAAATTACAGACAAAAAAAGTAAACTTTCCACTTCTCAGTTAAAAAGTTGAATAAATATTTATGACTTTCGTTATGACAGAATTTCTTGTCGAGGATGAGGAATGTGAGGAAATGTGATTGAGCATAATTAAGTATCTATTTTTTTTCATCTTCAATTTTTGGCATTGTGGTTGACAATTTCAGCCTCACCATCACAGAGATGTGCAGGATGCGGAGCTCCTCCTTCGCCGAGTCGTTGGCGGGGTCCTCCGTCGGCTCCGGGATGCTCAGGCCTCCGTCTTGATGGTGGATGTGAAAGAGCAAAGTGCCATTCTCCAACCACTGCTGTCGCCAGCGCACCAGAGGGATGTCCTCCGAGTTCCCAGAAATCTCTGGCAAACACATAAAGACACTAAATGAGAAGCTGTGTCATCAAACAATCGTGGACGGGATTCAATGAAATCTACCAGTTTACAAGAAGAGAATGTACTGGCTGTATGTTGTGAGTTACAGGAGACTTTACATATACACATTGCTAAGGACTCAGCAGTGACTGGACAAGTGGGTTTTTTTTCAAGACAAATATTTGGATTCATAACTTTTGTTTGAGACACTGAAGATTTATTGATTCTTGTCATGTTATTGCTCTATTTGCTTTGTTACTTCCTACCTTGAAGTATTTCCTGAACATCTTGGCGTCGTAATGCAGTGGCAAAAGTCACACAATAAAAAATGGTGTGGCTGTAAAATTAGTCTTAAGCTCAAGCTAATCAGTCTTCTCCATGCTCACAGCTATAGACCTGGTCCTTTGCATTTCTTTAAAAGCTAAATGCTAAAAGCATTGCTTTTGATTAACTCCATTACGCACCTTTCTGGTGCATGGCTGTATGCAACCATACAACCCCATATGACCACTAAACTAAAAAATAAAAAAAGCCATGTTTTTGACAAACCAGGGATTAGATTTTGACATGAGAGGAAATCCAAACAATATATGTATTTATGCAATGGATGAAGACAAAACAAAACAACTATTCCACATGGTTCAAGCTGGAAACAACACACTCTTGTTTTATGACACCACCAATCAGTAAAGTTGTTGTTCATATTAATGTGTGCGCTGGCTCATGTCATTTCAAGCTGTGAACCAATAAATCTCAGAAGCAATCGACAAGCCAAAGAAATGTAATAGATTTGAATACATTTCTCACGTTTCTGCAGTCTTTTAGTATCCCCATGACTTATGTTTTCACCTGAAGCCACTC
>OMNM01000297.1:0-22404 GCA_900302745.1 Parablennius parvicornis
AACAGCTACATTCTTCCTGGCAAGGTCGAACATTTCTGCCGTGTGGTTTTACTAATAACGCCGCAGAAAGAAAAGCCTCCTCCTGCAGTTACTATGTATTACGCCAACATGTCGTGATGAAGCGGAGGCGGACACATCACATGATGCACAGCAGTTCTGCTGCCAGCATCCCTCTCTGCATCCTCAGCAAACTTTCATCATCAGCGATTCATACAAACACAACTCTATGGCGCCTTGTTTTAGACAGTGTGTCAGCCAGTTTGTGCTGTTGAATTGGGATCATAATGTGGATGCATCAGATTTTTCTATCTAAAAACAGATCCCACTGCCAGAGTTATGCATGTCAAAAACAGAGGTTTCTGTTGCACAAATACAAACATTGCATTGTTGTGCATTAGAATGTCTTGGATTGGTGCATTCCTTGAAAATCTATTTATCTTTTTTACCACTTAATCCAACTAGGGCTCACGGGGCCAATCCCAGCTGTCTATGTGTGAAGACAGACACATGACTTTAGGACAGGGCTACATTTTAGATGAGAGTCTCCAGCTAGTGCCAAACTGGACTTTTTCTGGACTGCAGGAGGACACCTGAGTATCCGGAGGAAATCCAGAGACTGAGAAAAACATAAAAATTCCACAAATATCAAACAAAGCAAGACTTTTGGTCCAGGATCATTCTTGGTTTGTTAGTGGATTTTCTGCTTGTAGCAAAATGAACTTCAAAATCCTTGATTGGACCTCTTCCTCTATTTTGATTGGTTGTTTTGCCCATCTTTCTTTTAGGTGATAGCCAGTGTGCAAATGAGAGTGCTGTCTGTATCTTTGTATGTATAGCTTATTTGTGCCAATCGTGTTTCCGTTTGTGTGCGTTGTGACTTTATATCTGTTGGATTCCATTCAACATGAAATACTACATGTTAACAGATGAGCAAAACTTTTACTTCAGCTATATACACATTTGTTGAGTGCATAGAGTGTAAAAGAGTGAAGCCCCTGTCCTTGATCTTCACCTGTGTGCTTTGTTTGCTCTGCAGAGTTTGGGGAACTCTCAGCGTGAATATGAGAAGCATGTGCTCCTGTACAGCATCCGAAACCAGCTGCGGTTCCGCAATAACTTAGGTGAGCATGTTTGTCCCACACACCTTTGCTGAAAACTCACTTTGTGCTATAAAAGCAGGAGCTTCAACTTCCTTTTTTTTTTTTTTAATACATTGCTGCAATCAAAGTGAATTCTCTAATGCGTCATTCATGCGATATTACTGGAGGTTGATTTTGACATTATGCTTTCATGGGAAATGTATTTGAAACGTGCAATAGTTACTAAATAGCTGTGCAATAGCTTGTCTTGGCTCTCTTATGACCTTCTACAAATTACCCTGGATCAATGTGGCTTTTTTTAACCTGCATTGATCGGGTATAGAGTGACTGAAGTGTCACTGTATGAATGTCCATCTCTGACTCTGACCCGCCCCCATTGGGTGTGTGTGTGTTTTTTACGAGCAGTCCGACATGTGAGGAAGGATGAGCGCAAGTATTATGAGGAGCTCCTCAAATACAGCCGGGACCACCTGATGTTGTACCCCTACCACCTGTCTGACATCATGGTCAAAGGGCTGCGCGTCACTCCCTTCTCATATTACATCGGCATCATGGAGGTAAAGCACAATTCACACTGCACTGAAGACGAAAATGGGGAAACAAAAACATGGCTTCCTTCCTTAAAGGCCTTTACTCACTGTCATGAAAAGCTCTGAGCAGCCCCTCATTCTGTGCGTAGTCGTTCCTCTTCACTCCCAGAACAACAACCTGCATCGTTTTATGTTGTGCAGCAGCTTTCCAGCATTCTTTCTATACAGCTTTATCCAACTCCAGGTGACGTGGCGCCTGAGCCAATCCAAGTTGACTCGGAATAAATGCAGGTCACACCCTGGACAGGGCAAACAAAGGGAGATGGAACCGCACACTCAAGTTCACACCTGGAGGCAATATCAGAGTCACCGGTTAGACTCAAATTCCTATTTTTGGACTGTGAGAGGAAACTTTGTAATTATTTTTCCCACCCTATTAAATTACACCAGATTCATTAAGCCATTAAATTATTACAACTGAAATACACTTCATTATATTTAGCAGAAAGGTTTATTGAATACTTGGATATTATATATGTTGGCTTATCTGTACAGGATGAAATAGTCATTCAGGAAAAATGTGTAAATAGGAATACTTAAATAATCCTGGAGGAAAGATTTCCTGATGAAAATTCAGATATCACTTAAGAGAGGACTTGTTGTAACATGGCCCACGTTATGTTTTAGACATGACCTAGACCTAGAAAAACTAGATTAAAGACTTAAAACTTTCATTAAATCAGTGACAAAAGTGTATCTCTCTGTGACAGGTCACAAGAAGTGAAGATTTATTTTCTAATGACGACAAACTGACGAAAAGTCAACACGTATTCTTCAGTGACAGGCGAACGTGGTGTGTGGAGTTGCCATCAGTCTGGCACTAGGTGTCAGTCAGTGTCCAGTAATGCCTCTCAGAGCAACACACCGCGAGCTGATCCCAGGGACAAACACACCCCGTGAAATCCGGTGGTGTTTGCGCTGCGGGCCAGTCAGCGGCTTCATCTGTGCGGCGGCTCACGCTGTTGGATAAGTCACAGCCGGACTCGCAGAGAAGCAGTCTGTCAGAGACGGGGAGCAGCCGGGTTCCCCTTTGACTTCTGATATTTTCAATTAGAGGAAAAAGACTGAGTCCATGTGTTCACACAGCTGGAAATGTGGCGTAATGAAAGAAACACCCTTTTTATGTACAGTTATGAAACATTGATTCGTTAGTGTAAACATTGTACCTGTAATACGTAACTCCATCTTATTGTCAAATCAACACGTCCGTTGGATAATTACTTTGTTTCCATAACTTAACAACTCTGTTTACACATGCAGATGAACACACATTGAGAATACTTCCCCTTTACTCCAGGCAGATGTGACCAACAATGTTTTCTCGCTTTACTTACAAACATGCACACAGACTAAACATTTTAGTCTCCGGCTCTCCTACGTAAAAAGTTTCACTTTCTTTAATTTGCATACTAAACCAAACTTGACTGAGCTGCAGTTGTGAGCGCTAAATTGCTGAAGGCTGTGTCATATTCTGATAATCCGTCTTAAGCACTTAATGAAAATGAGGAGAAGAAATTAGCATGGCTGCCCAGATCTTCTAATCCTGTTAATAATCAGAGGCAGCGGACACAGAAAAGGAAGGAACGACTTGTTTAATTCATCTTTCCTCTGTCACCCCCCCTTTTTTTTTTGTGCCTCCAGGATATTATGAACAGTGAGAAGAGTTACGACTCCTTGCCCAACTTCACTGCTGCTGACTGTGAGTATTATTTTTTTCTTCTTTTATCATCTTTGTTTTCCCCTCGTCTCCCACCATGCTGAAATCACTTCTCCGAGGCTTCGTTTGCCTCCCGCAGCGACTCCCTCTGTGCCTCTGGTGTCTTTTCCTCTTTTTGCTGTCGGTCTTCAGGACCGGAATGCCTTCACAATGAAGAGATACAGGTCTTTCAAAAGCCCATTGCATTTCTTTAATTTGACATTTTTCTCAACAAATATTGACTTAAAAAAAAAAAATCGAATATGATGTACAACAGAAATAATGAAAAATGTCATTTGAATATTTTTACGCCATTCTCACGGTCGGATCAGATATTTTAACACTGGAAAAGTTCTTAGTAATAGATTTTCTGAAATTTTAAACTCTAAAATGGGCTATCTTAAGCCACAACACAACAGGAGATTGAAGTCCATCATCATTATTTGACTTTGCCGACGTTTGTCCTAACCACCAGGAAAATCAAAGTAAAAATATTGATCGTTTTACTGCCTGAAAATTAACAAACTGCTTTTTGAACAAGGGGCAAATTGTGTAAAATGTTTGTTTTTTTTCTCTCTGCTGGGTACTTTCTGCTTATGTGTTTAGATCTTCTTTTAACCAAGTTAGTTATCAGTAAAATAATTATAAGCTTGATTAATTCTTGTCTTTTTTTAGGAAACCTCTTTTCCAATTCAATAGATGAAATAAACCCACTTGACAAACCGGTTTTCTTTTTTTTTTCTTTAGGAAATTGTACTGTTTTTTTTTTTATTGTGGGTAAAATTTTGAAAATGAAGACTGGCAGCTTGTTTCGCATGTTTTCTTTTTTTTTGTATATTTAATTCTGTGTTGTGGAGAGGTTTTTTTTGGAAAACCTTCTGCTTTAAGTCACACTGGGATTTTTGTATGTGTGCAAGCAAGATATTTTGCAAACCCATTTGCAGAAATATTCCACTAAATACAAATTAATGCTTGGTTTGTTTCAAAGCGTTTTCCGATGCTTTACGCTTGGCGGATGTAAATCCCATGTTGCGGTAAATTAAAAACCTTTAAATTAGGTTTTTTTTCCTTTCTTTGAGCTGCTGCGTTGCCAAGTGGCTGTTTTCATCAGACCTTCATTGTTCTTGTCGACGTGTTTGGGAAGTGTTTGTGTTGTGGGGTGAAAAAGGTTTTGCTCTGAGTCCTGGCAGCTCAGGACCTTCATGCTGTGGAGACAGAAGGCTGCCAGCAGGCCGTCACAGCCGCACTCGGAGGAGCCTCTCTCCACTAATCTCCACGGCGGAGCTCTGGAAGCGTGTCATTCAGAAGTGGGCGGATAGAGAGGCTGCATGAGTGGACGAGCAGGGCGTGGGCGGATGTTTGTCCGTTGTGTCCGTGTCTCTGTGAACCAACAGGATGCTTACGGAGGATTCTGCTGAACGCAAATGTCCCATTCCCGTTCCCGTTTGATTTGGCGGGAATCCCAACGCGTATTTCTGTGCCCTGTCCGTGCCTGTGCAGCACAGGCAGGAGGAGAGGACAGGGTGCGATCTGGAGCTCACACACCTCCGCATTTCTACTGAACTTTAAACTTATGTGGCCTATTATAGCCTGTGCATGTCGGTTGAGGCTCTCGTGCATTTAATTTTAATTCAAGAACCACATGCAGTCCGATATCTTTGAGGAACAAATACTAGATGCCACAGTTTTTCTCTTCAGATTGAGAGGCAAAGCATTGGAGGGCTGCCTCCTCGGTCATCACAGCGGATCATGTGATTTCTCATGTTTGGCATGTGTTTTATGCCGGATTCCCTTCCTGATGTAACCTGAGCCATTTGAGATAAGGGGTCAATCTGATGTGGGGTTTCACCCACTTGATTTCCTCAACTCGCTTCCATAGTATGGCTTTCATTCTAATGCTAGTTTGCTTGCAATAAGCTACTCAGCTTTCACTGGATTGGTACCATCTGCTGTTCAGTTTCTGGATCTCATTGTTGAGTTGCTGCCGCTGGTGCACTCTCACTAACAGTGGGGACAGAGGAAAAGCAGTTAAAGTTTTGAAACATGAAACATCTTTTTAGCATCTTGGATTTTCTCATTGAAGATGTGTGAGGATGTTCTCTCATAACACAGATGTGTTAAACTTGTGAGGCCCCTTCATTTGTAGAAATAACTCCAATATAAAATGAGAAAATCCCCAAAAAAGAAACAAATGGTAATTCTTGATTCTCTGCCGAGATGGTTATTGGGAAAAAAAAAAAAAGATAACGGGATGCTTCTGGTGCTCAGCCAGATTTATTTGCTGCTCCTGACTGTAAAAGGCAACCGAGGAATTCGAGTTTTGACTGACGTTTGTTTGTGTTTGTCAGGTCTGAGGCTGCTCGGCATCGGGAGGAACCAGTATATCGACCTGATGAACCAATGCAGGTCCTCCAAAGTACGATACGATGATGAAATATGTGTCATTATATGTCTGAAACACTACTATTATTGGCTACAAACAAGTATATCAATGAATTGTTATATAAAACACATGAAAAAACCAAAAGAGTAAAGTATATAAAAATATACTTTTTAGAGAAGAAGACAGGAAAAAAAGTGGTTAGCCAGAATTTAAGAGTGAATTAAACAGAAATAAATTTGGTTTGTGTTTTCAAAAGATAGAAATGCATTCATCCCCCAAAACTAATAAATTCTGAGTTTTCATTTAAAAATGTCAACATTATATACATTTTCCCCTTCTCGTATTATAGGCATGTTTGATGCATGTTGATTATAAAAACAATTGTTGACATTATTGTCTTTACAGCAGCATAATAACATAAAAAACTAAAAATAAACTCTGCAAACATTGCTAAATATTTTCAAACATTCATAGGGAAAAGTATTGGCGTCTTTTAAAACACCACCTCGTTTATTTTTTGTGTGTGTTTTTCTTTTTTTCCTCGTCCAGAAATTCTTCCGCAGGAAATCGGCGCGCGACCTGCTTCCGGCCAAACCGGTGGAGATCTCTGTGGAGCCGTGGTGGGTGGCGCAGACGGGATACATCACTGAGGACGACATCAGGGTGCGAGCTCCTTTCTTCTCCATACTTTAGTTGGAATTCAGCCACACATGTCACATCTGTCTGCTTTATTGACTTCATTCAGCAATTTGACTCTGTCTTTGAGTTAAGATGTAAAAAAATCTCGCAATATGAATATAAAGGAGTGAAAAGTCAACACATATGTTTCCCACAAACATTCAAAATTGAGAAATTGTTATCAGAAATAAGTGAGGATAGATAAATGCAGGCATGTAGTTTAGAAGCTGTTGAGCTTTAAGGACAATAAAAAGATATACAGACGTTTTGCATTAATGTGATAGGATGAAATGAATTATAATCTAAGATGATGGTTTAGATGCTTTGTTTACATGTGTGGAAACGGTATGTAATTATATGTAAAAGTAGTGATTTGATTTGGGTGCGATTTTGATTTCCTTCACATTTTAAAATAAGTATTATTGAGATCTACAAACTAAATGTGGGAACGATGCCTACTGGCAGGTCTTTCATTAAAATTCATGCACATTATCTACCGCGCTCTGACTGTTCGTCCCATGAGCCCTTGCATTTGGAGCTCTTGTCTGATTGAAAATAAATACCTGCAGAGTTCCCGACAGTTATTCTATCCGTCCATCATCTATCCATCTTTTAGAACGGTTCAGTCTTGCAGGGGCTGACGACAGAAATCCACACACACTGGTTCTCTCTGGGTTAAAGCACACACTAGGGAGGAGTTTGGGGAAACCACACAGCAGACAGAGTATGGTGGTCATTACTTACCGGGAGCTATTTGTGACAGTTTAATGAGGAACCTTTCATGAACAACAACGTTTTAATGTTCTCTGTGGTCAAATTGCAGATCTGTTCGCCAGCAGAGAAGAAATCCATCGATAAGATGATCGATTCTGGTCCTCAGCTGGCTGGATCAATGGAGTATAATGTGGTCTTAAGTGAGTGTCGTATCCAATCTTATTGGCGCTTATTTAGACTGTAAGTGAGCCTGACGTGTAACTCCCAATCACCATCTTGTCAATGGATAGAAAGAAAAGGAGTGGTATGGGCATCAGTGACGAAGCTGCAGTTTACATTGTTATCACGGTGAACCACGGCAGGTACAGCAGGGATGACCAAAGCTGAAGCAATTCAATGGGAACAATCATAGAGGGGAATCTTTGTAGCAACAAAGGGCGACTGATTATTTATGGCAAATCTAATGCATATTTTAATAGACGCAACAAGAGGCTGTACAGCTTTACAAACTATCACCATTCAGAAATGTTATGGCACAAAGTATAGAATTAGTTGCGTTTTTCACTGAAAACATCAGTATTTATGAAGTTCATCCTAACACAACATAATTTAATTTATGGATTTATTTTGATTTGTAGCACCATAAGTTAAGATTTGATATGTTATATAACTTACACATCTTGTTAACTAAGACCTTAATAAGAAAGTTTAAAAGTGCAGAATGTTTAAGATTTTGTGTTGTTTTTCTTAAGTGAATTCATGAGGTGACGACCAGTGTCCATGCTGGTAAAATGTTGATTGGATGAGACTCTGCTTCGCCGCTGCTGAGCGAGAGGGAACAAATAGTTTTTAATCCAAGAGACGAGACTCAGTCTTCACAAGTTGCTCTTTAAAATGACATTTTATTGAGCTGAAAAATCTTCCTTGAGTTTGATGTCACATTTTTTTTTTTATCATAATAACATTTGATTTGTAAACAACAATATCAGTCTTGACAGTTCTTCTCACAAAGTGTTATTGTTCTTTCACTTTAGGTTTGTATAATCGGGGCTTCATCTACCTGGATGTTCCCATATCTGATGACAGCTGCATCTCAGGTATGATCGAGTGTGTTTGTGTTGTAGGGCTCAACAATTTGAAACGCTCTGACTTCATGGGGAGTTATGGCACCTGTGGGAACAAAAATCAAACCAATCCTCATGAGAACAATGATTTAATCTCCAGGTTAAGCCATGTTCTAATGCAAAGCTGTGCAGGAAATGGATCTAAGCCAATGCAATATCCTGACATGGGATAAGTGTGTGGTTGTGTGGGTGAAACCTCATAATGTTAAAATAAGATTATGATTACAGACTTCATCACTGTTCAAGTGAGAGGAAGGGGTTACAATTATGTTAATTAAAAGGCCCCACAAATGTAAAGCCCTGAGTATGTATGTGTACATAGATATGGGTTTTTAACGTGGCCAAATCACTTTATTTTTAAGAGTTAATGAAGTAGTACTTGGATTACCTTAAGTTTGCAGGAAATTAATAGATTTTATTGTCTCAATTAAGGTATGAAAACACAAATGTATGTGCATGGGCAGTCTTGTATTTCTTTATGTATGAGACCTGAAAACTAGATGCACACATGACTTGTGGGGCCTGGCTTGTGTAGTGGAGCCAAAATGTATGTAGAGTCCCCATAATATCACAGTATGCGTTATTGAAAACTGAAGGACGCCGCAAAAAAGTGTGTTTATTGTATCAGCCAAATCTGTTAAAACACCAGTTTTATTGGGACTTAACCTATATTGAGTTATTTTTAGGTTATGGTTAAGCTAAAGAGTTCTCCAGACCGTTCATATGAGTGACATTACTGTAAATCTTCAGGGAAATAATGTAAATCAATGCAACTTACCCAGAATGCATGAAAACCAAAATCTGTGTGCGTGCAGTCTTGTTTTTTCCCACTTTGTGCAATCTGTAAACCAGCTCCATGCTTGATCCTGGTATCTGTGTTACATTGTGGTGAAAACAAAACGTCCTGTTGAGAGTTAAAGGGTTTAAGAAACCCCCCAAAACATTACGCGATCAGGAGGCCCGACGACAAGCTTTTCTGTGTGTCTAATCATCCCCGCTGTTCATCAGCCTCCCCCGAGTGATTATGTTTACTAAACACTTTGTGCATAAATCACATGTTGCAGTCTGAATGAACATCATGGTTAATGAACCTTGTACTGGTCTGGAGCGAAGCCTGATGGAGCAAAAAACCGGTGCTCACGGTATTTCAAAGAGGAGTTAATTACTTCTTTTTTCTTTTTTTAAAGAGATGTTTGCAAAGTTTTTTGTTTTTTTTTGTTTTGTGTCTTGCAGTTCCTCCGCTGGAAGGCTTTGTCATGAACCGAGTCCAGGGTGATTACTTTGAAACACTTCTCTACAAAATCTTTGTGTCCATTGATGAGCAGACAAACGTAGCAGAGGTAGGCTTTAGAGATAATCTGTGTTATTATAAATCTGAAATCTCAAATATAATATGACGGTATGTATTTAAGTGTGTTTATTGATTTAAGTCTTCAATCAAACCCTGTGTTCCTTTGTTTTCCCTCCTGCTCCTTCCTTCCTGGGCTCCTCTCAGCTGGCGAATGTGTTGGAGATCGACTTGGGCTTAGTGAAGGTGGGTCTCCTCTTTGTCACCATATAAGAGTCCTTTTGTAACGTATAGACAAACGATCTGTTTTTAACGGTGGAAAAATTATAGATCAGGGGAATATGGGTTCACTTTTAAAACTGACGAGGACAAATAGTGGAGATCTTTTTCTTTGGTTCCCATGTGGCTTCAAAAGATGTTTTCAGGGATTCCTCTAAAGTTTCTGTGTGCAAGAAGGTAAACCATAGCAGTGTGAGAAGCTTTTTGTTCATTTTTTGCAACTTGATTTTTTCAGAAAATTGGCCTTGGGTGAAACGCGCTGCCAGAGCTGTCTTTTGTTGTTTTGGGTATTTCAAATTAATAAAAGATAATAATAAAAATAGTGGGAAAATCTCTGATATTTTGTACACCCCAGCTAGAAGATATTTCAGCACAATCTTGCCGTTTCATTTTGGATCCATGCTCACAAAGACTAATGCCCTTGAGGGAGGCTGTGATACACACACACACACACAGTTACACTCAGGTTTCATATCGGATCCATCTTGCTCCGTGACGCCACCAGGGGGCTGAACAGCACCATTCCAGTTAATTTGGTGCTCCAATTTGACCCAGTTTTCCCTGATTCACTCTCTATCACACATGCAGGCACTCTGCCTCTCAGTGCTGTGACCTCCCGCGTGGATAGCTGAACTCCCCTCTTCGCTCTTCTTCGCCACTGTAAGCAGCTCTTGAGAGAAGTGGCTGAAGGCGGCGACTCTCCAGCAGGAGCCCTGTAACTTCAGAGATCATTGAGATGTCTGAGAGTGCTCCTTTGTGCAGAACTTTTTCCATCGTGACTGACGGTTGAACTCCCTGTGTAATGAATACCTCGAGGCCCGAGTGATTGCAGAGACATTTTCTCACAGAGCTGCGTTTGATGTGATAAGGGGGACGGCTGGTTGACCTCGGCCTGTGCCTCCACGGCGTTGAGGGGTGGAAAGCAATTGGGCCCATTTAACTGACCAAAGGCGGGCTGGTCAGTCGGAATAAAAGATTTGAAGGCTCAGAAGGTTGTCAGCTGTGTAGTGAGGGAATTAATGAAGGTGCAGACAGCTGTTAACAGGGAAATACCTTTTTTTTTGTTTGTTTCATTTTTGTGTCTGGTTGAGTCAGCAAATTTTGATAACAGTTTGACACCGAAGGTCCTGAAGAATAATTCTTAGCCACTTTAAGACCCACAAAATGGAAAAAAATCTTATTGATTTATCCATAGAATAAAAATATAATGTATTTTCATAGAAAACAAAACCAAAAAAAGTAGTTTTGTTTCATTAAAATGGACTCATACTGTTCTATTTATAACAATAGTAAATCAATGTGTATATCAAATGTTAGTCCTGTGCAGGATTCCGACCTTGTCGTCATCTGAAGAAGCAGAGTTATGAGTTGAGAAAAAAAAAAAAGATGAACATGTAAACAAAGGTTGACTTTGTGAGCGAACGCGTGTTTTATTGTGTTTAATCAGAATGCAGTGTCCATGTACTGCCGCCTCGGCTTTGCTGTGAAGAAAGGTCAGGCGTTCGGCTCAGAGCAGCTCCATCCCACCTGGAAGCACGCCCCATCCGTTAACAGACTCAAGTATGTGCTCACCTCCACACTCCATGAACCGGCAATAAACCCATCAGCAGCATTTCCTGTGTTTACATCTTTTGCATTCAGTCTCTCTTTGATTTTTACATACACTTCACTTACAGGTTCAAAGAAATGTCTTCATCCATCTTTCATCCACTGGTTGGCAATGTGGCCCAGACATTCAAATTAAATTAAATCACATTTTAACTGTGTAATGGTGTTTCATGTTTGGTTACTCACACATAAACCAAAATATAAAATCTCGTCTCGTCTTGATCGAGGACACTTGGACAGAGGGACCTGTAGAGCTGGAGATTAAACACCTATGACAACCTGCTCCTCCACCTGAGACACAGCATAAAGCACTTTACATTCATAAATAAACTCTCACAGAAAATGTACATAATTAATTTCTTAATTAAGGAATCGACAACAACTCCACATTTGTACTTTCAAATGTTGTAACTCATCGCCATCAGCATCACATTTTCTTTCTCTCCCAAAGGGACCAATAAATCCACTAATTGTTCATTAGGTTGAAGGGAGAAGTCTTAATTGTGCTGTTGTAGTGACGGTGCCCTTTTCATTTGCTCCTCTGGTTGCAGAAGCACCATGGATCCCCAGAAGATGCTGCTGTCTTGGGAACAGGGCAGTCCTGTGATGGAGGGAGGCTCCTCAGCCACAGACACAGACACCACCAGCCTGGAGGACCAAGGTCCGTCTCGTCACGAGCACGCCGACCGGCGTTTTCTGCACCACATGCAAATAAACACACGCTGATAGATTCACACCGGGCTCTTTATGAATTCTACTTCTGAAGTTTGAAGCTGTAGCGCTAATTAATCCCTCAGAAAGCTCAGTTGTGCTTCTGAAAGTCATTCTCACATTAATATGAGTTTGTCTAAAACCATCTCATTTTAATCTAATTCTAATGCTGTTATTAATATTAATCTCTGACTGTTGAGTTAGCGCTTAAATAGATATTATTGAAGTGTCTGTCGACCGGCTGCATTTACATGTAAATCAGTCTTGAATTAATTTGTAGAAACATGATTCTGGCTGGTCCATGTAAATATGGGCAATTTAAGAAGAATAATGTACATCCATGGGTACTGATATTATTGAATTGACTTATTTCTCCTGTTTTTTTGTTTTGTTTTTTTGTGTGTGTTGTTTTTGTCCATGCAGCAGACACAGCCAGTGTTAGCAGCCTGAGCATCCCAGCTGCTCCCACCAAGAGGATCGCCTTCCTGTTTGACTCCACGCTCACGGCCTTCCTCATGATGGGAAACCTGTCTCCGGTTGGCTGCATCTCTCGGACATCACCAGACACTCCAGTTTTTTGTTCACTGAAATTTAGTATTAACTCAGGATGAACTAAACATCAAGAAATGTGCTCTACAAATAGAGCTTTATTATTGAGTGTATATATTTTATTTTTTAACCACAGTAACAAATAAGTGGTTGACAGTAGATCTGAGCTCCTCTGTGTTTGTTGTTCCACCAGAACCTAAAGAGTCATGCGGTCACCATGTTCGAGGTGGGAAAGCTGTCTGACGAGACCCTCGACAGCTTCCTGGCTGAGCTGGAGAAGGTTAGACCAGTCGTATAAATCTGTTGCAGTCCGACTATAATGATCATTTGCATTTAATCAACACAACAATCTGCCCTTGTAATGGGACAACGTCCAAGATAACCTTGTTATTCTTGCTGATTGAAGTCCATAGTAGTGGCTTTCACTTCGGTTTTAGTGGCGAGTGACAAGGTGTCGTCAAGTACTGTTGTAACTTAACCACATTGTACAGTGTAGCCCCTAATAAACCTGTAAAACTGTAATTGCTCTCATGGAGCCCTGCTGCAAACTCAGATGTAACTTCTTGTTTCTGTCTCCAACAGGTGGAGAGCACAGCGGAGGGCGAGGCCCAACGTTACTTTGACCACGCTCTAACCCTGAAAAACACCATCCTCTTCCTGCGCTACAACAAAGAACTCACTCAGGACCAGGGACCAGATATCCCAAATATAGGTATTAATGCACTCGCACACTTTGTTTCTAGTTTTTTAAGCTCATTTTAGGTATAAATTCTCTTGAAATGTAATTTTTATGGTCAGTTTTCTGCTACCAGTTGGTAGATTATTCGTAGTTGCATGTGATTGGGTGAATGAGGAGGTGTGAGCGTGCACAATACGACACTAAACATATCGATCCACATGCTTCTTGATATGATGCACCTACGGATTAAATGAATAGTTTGAATACAGCGATGACTGAACTTTTTTTTTAATTGCACTCACTTTTGTGTGAGGAATTTCCTTTCACTGTGCAAGTGTTCATAGGTGGACTATTATTACTACTATTTTCAGTTAAAAAAATTGATCCGTGAGTCATGAAGTAAGAACTAAAAACCTTGAAAAACTCTGAAGGTTGAAAAAAACCCAAGGTAACATTTTGAAACGAGCTGATTCACAAGAAATGTCACAGGTACACTGTAAGACAACAACCTTGGGAAAAATGATCAGCTGTATTTTATCTGTGTAATTTTTAATGCTCTTGATTTTGAATCATACTTTCACCAAATTTAACTCTGGATGATTTAAAATGCAATCAAAGACATTATATTGATAATGTGAGTCTATCTACAGATAAATACTCACTTCTTTAATGAAAACACTCCTGAAAAAAGTTTGACGCAATTGTAGTTCGGAAATGTTTGGATCGTGTTGGACATGTTTCTCGACCAGTGGCTGATGAGACTAAACCAATAAATCAGTAGGGATCTGGTTCTTTCAACTCTGTTTCGCGATGTCATAGGATCTCACTGGTGGCACAGTTACAATGAGTTAAGCCCCGCCCCCTTGTGTCTTTCATGGCTGCCATCAACGATTTGTAGACCTGTGACTGTTTATGCAAAACTTTAGCACCCATTTTATCTTCGATATTTACAAAATAAATAACAATTAAATGGTCGGTGTATAAAAATAAACCCCTCAAGTCTGAAGTCTTGCTGTCATTTGTAAATGCATTTTTGCAATCAACCAACTGCACAATCAGTTGCAGTTTTATAAATTCTGTCATTTTGTCTGCAATAAATGACTTTACAGCTGATCTAATCTCAAACTGTGCAGGCCTCAAAATCCACATGTGCTACATCGGCAACGTATAGTACAGAAAATATTACACATCACTTCAGATTGTGTTCTGTAGTAGTCTGTTTCTGTAATAATACATTTTGCTGATTGTGTGGTGCTGATATAAAAACTCAGGGAATGAGGATAATGCTACATGCAGCCTCAGGCATAAAACCACAGGTATGGTCCTTTTTCAAATCAGAACTCAAAACTACAGGGATACTATCAGAAACCTGAAAAGCACTCAGAGAGCGCAGACCTCCACCAAATGTCATTTTCAATGTTAAAATTCCCAACTTCAAAGTGCCACTATATCGTTAATTTGGGAACAGATCCATATGAAATTTAGCACACTTCAGTGCAATGATCCTCCTAATACACATTTCAAATTTCATGAGAATCGAAACAAAACAAAATTCTATGAGTTATGATTTTTGTAATGGAATCTAAGTTGGGTCAAGACGCATCATCTGAATTTTTTTAGGAAGATCCCGTTAGAAGTTTTTGCATAATCCTGCAAACAGACCAACAAACAGACAGACCCTGGCAAAAACATAATCTCCTTGGCGGAGTTAGATAAATTTTAGCTAATTTTCACCAAATCAGCAGCTCTTTCACACTTCAACATTTATTTATTTTTCAAAATGTCGATTCTGTGTTGCTTAATGGAAGTTCTCATCCGTCATTGCCACTAACAAACAACTACAGTAAATGACTCCCATTCAGCTACTTGAATATTTTTGTGTATTCATAAACATCAGTCAGTCTTCAAGAGTTTCTGTTTGATAGAAACAGCGCTGTGCAGAAGGTTTAATGCAGAGTGACACCATGTTTTTATACATGATGAGGAATGAATCAACAGAAGAGAGATGTGCATTTGGACCCTTACAAACATTTTTGTAGTTCCACCTCAGCGTTAAAGTTTTCTACGAGGACCATCAGACGATACATCTTCCATCAAAGCAGTTCTGAGCTTCCATGTAGCGGCCGTGGCGCCACCAGATGCTGCTTGTTTGGTTTGGCTGCGTGCCTCTCTTCTGATTGTCTTGTCACTCAGACCTCCTCAAGCTGCCGCTCTGCGCACCGAGTGCAGCGAGAGGCTGCTGGCACCAGCTAAACCCAGACCCCGGTGATACAAGAGTCCACTGGTGACTGTTCGTTTAGGATTTGAGGGATAATCCTGTGGCCAATAAGAAAAATTAATTTTCTAAACTAGTATGAGGTAATTTTTTATTTTTTTTTGCTGCAGCTTGTCAAAATTGAACACAGGAATCAATTTTGAAGTTGGAAAGTGATGCAGGGGTATTACAAATTGATATTTTATGATATTAGAATAAACATTTAATTTTCTCTCTGGTGTAGTGTGATTGTCATGACACGTGGTCAGAGCATACTGGAGTAAATACAGTCAATCTATTCATTCTTTTAAGAGAGAAAGTCTCCCATTCACCAATTTAGAGTGACTGATAGTGGCAGGAAACTGGAGTACCTGCAGGAAACCAAGTAACACAGCGAGAACATGCAAAGTGAACACACAAAGGCCCCAAAGTCCAGACTCAAACTGAGACATTCTTCATATGAAGCTCGAGCGCTAACCACTACACCACAGTTCAAATAAATACAGTCATTCCTCAAATTGAACAATGTTAAATATTTTTGTTCACATTTAGTAAACCCAACTTCTCTTGTAGTTTTATTCTTTTTAACTCCAAAACTATTATTTTGAGGGAAGCAAAGTTGAAACTTTTCTATACATTATTGGCTCTTAGTCACAAAAAACAAACAAAAAAAAAAAAACGTATTATATTTGTATATTTACGAAGTATTTCAGTTGACTATTGACAGTGTAGAAGAAAGCATTAAAAAATGCAAACGGTACCTAATTTGATTACTTGCTCGGTAAAAAGTAGGCAGATAGACAGCTGAAGATTCATATTCAAGCACAAAGACTCCCAAAAAAAGAAAGGAGGAGCTAAAATAATTTGCAAATGTCCATTTTATCCAAATCCTGTTTAAAAAAAAAAAAAAACATTTTTTTTTAAAGAACTTTCCTCTCTGCCTCGCTAGGTTTCCCTCTGGACATGCTGCGCTGCGAGAGCCTGCTGGGTCTGGATCAGGCCACCTGCAGCCGCGTCCTCAACAAGAACTACAAGTTGCTGGTCTCCATGGCGCCGCTTAGCAACGAGATCCGACCCATCAGCAGCTGCACGCCTCAGGTGGGACGTTTGGTGAAACGTCGTGCATGTGCGCAAATCTGAGTGTGAAACTGCTCCGTTGGTTCTGTGTTTCAGCTGTCAGTGAAAGGGTTTGTGTGTGTGTGTGTTGGTGAAGCTGCATGTCTATTTTGTGTGCACACACTTGTGATATGCGACTGTGTGCATGCTTTGCGAGCGCCCAGCCTGCAGTTGCCCCAACAACAAGACGACACAAAGAGAGATGGGAGGGGAGGAAGGGGAAGCAAGGCTCATGAGTAATTCCTTTGCCTGGACTCACTCCAGCTTTCGAGCTGAGCTCAGAGAGACGGAGGGACAGAAGTGACAATCTTGTTGTGTCGTGCACGCTGCTGTTTATTGTCACACTGCTGCGACTCAGCGTAGGGGGATTTGATGAATTCTTCTCGTTGGTTTTCTCCTTAATAGCAGCTTCAGTTTCCCTCAGACACACTCGTATTCTCATCCGTTTTTTTCACTTGAAGCATTTGTACGCCTGCATGCATTATCGTTGCTCATGAACACTGACGTGTGCGTGTGTGTGTTTGTCTGTAGCACATTGGCCCAGCCATCCCTGAGGTGAGCTCCATCTGGTTCAAGCTCTATCTATACCATGTGACTGGCCAAGGCCCGCCGTCTCTGCTGCTCTCCAAAGGCTCCAGGCTCCGCAAACTGCCCGACATCTTCCAGGTGAGGCCAAACTGATGATTGATCAGGCGCTCAAGCTGAAATAATGAGTTTAAAGCATGCTGATACGGATGCACACAAGAAATCTTGTTGAAGTCGGATAAGAAAAGCCTCTCAGGCAGGCTTTCTCCAACTTGGGGTCTGTGCTGGAGCAGAATACACACCAGAAAGGTCGCCAGCCTGATAAACACACACACACTCAGTCATACACAGACATATTTCATTCTACTAAATCAACACATGCAAACTCCACACACGCCCCCCAAAAAGGCTTCATATGTGTTAAAACACTGCTGTTCCGATCAGCCGCCAGCTTGGTTACGCTTTAGCTTCTACTATTTCAAAGTCTTGACCTTGCAGTTAGTCAGCGACAGGTAACCGGAGCACCGCCGCCTCCTCCGTTTCTCCATTTCTTCACAATGCAGCCGTCGCACCACAGTTGTTTTTTCACTGTGCAGCTGCATCATTTTCCCTCCGGGGCTTCCCAGTCATCTTGAAAATGTTTAACTATCCTGGGAATGTGGAAAACAGAACAAAAGAGAAGCTGATGCAGTGAATTCACTCGGGATAACTGGTAATTTTTACAGAAATGGCTCACTTCATGAGAGCGGAGTAACTTTTTCTTTGTTTTCCTTACTATCTGCGTCTCATTTTGCTCATTGTTTCCCGGGGAATGCGAGCACTAATCACAAAACTGTTTATTACTTCACCACTTTCAGAGCTGAAAATGATTAACCACACAGACAGCATTAACACTTTAATGTCACCTAAAAGCTCTGACTCAATTAGCCACTCAGAAACCTTGGCATGTAAAATCAGCGGCGGGCTGAAACTTTAATTATTGTAAGCGGTTAATGTTGACATAGTGGGAGGCTGACAAGGTGACGTGTCAATTAATGTGGAAACATGCTGTTTACCCCCCACTTCTTTTTGTTTTGCTGTTCCCCTGCATTAAAGCACTCTCAGTTTAAATTGCACTCATGAAATTACATCTCACTGATTAGAATTGTTATTTTTGTGGGGCGTGATCATTATTTATAAAGCTTTATGCGTGGTGTTTAATTCTATACTGAAATATATAATTCTCTATTCATCGTTGGGACTGTTTGCTTTGTTAAGTAGATGAAGACAGATGCAATTCAGTAAACAAATTTAATGGTGTTTTTTTTTTTTTTTTTTTTTTTCCCCCCCTCCTCAGATTTACGACAGGTTGTTGATCACTTCCTGGGGTCACGACCCCGGAGTCGTACCAACGTCCAACGTGCTGACAATGCTAAACGACGCCCTCACGCACTCTGCGGTTCTCATCCAGGTATACCGGCACAGATGAGATTGATTTCTCTGTGAGTGGTTTCGAGTTCTCCAAAGCCTCATTTGGACGGGATTAACACCTTGAAGGGATCAGAGAGGTCAAACATTCTGCGATCCTGCTTGAATTGACTCATTCTGCCTACAGAATACGCTCTGGAAGAGAAATATTTTAAACATGCAACTGAGGGAATGAAGCGAGACGCTTATAAATCATAAAATGTTATACTAATTAACGGCAGTGTCTTTAGCAGACAATTTTATCACACCATGTTTTATAATTAGATGTGTAACTGTTAATCACAAGATGTATATTCACATGAGAGATGTGCGTGTGTGTGTGTGTGTACAGGGTCACGGTATGCACGGTCATGGAGAAACGGTTCACATCCCATTTCCTTTTGATGAGGAGGACCTGAAGGGAGGTAAGAAATTGTCTGCTGCAGTGCATTTGTTCATACATTTCTTCACGTCCACATCTCCCTCACACACTTTCCTCCCCGTGATTAACCTGCACTCATATGGCACTTGTACTAAAAACTGTTAACATACTGAGCTGTTGAAATAATATTGTAAAGACATCCTACAATGATGAGTGATGATTGTACAGCTTTCTGGTTTTTCCGAACAGAGATTGTGAAAACAGTTTTTATGGTAATATTTCTGTGAGTTTACTATTTCCCTCACTTTCTCTTGCTTTTCTGGAGTTGAGTCATGATACCCGGCTCCTCTCTGGGCTCCAAAGACAGATGAGATATCTGATCCCTCCAGCTCTCTGGGTTGACCCTGGACTTTCCAACCAGTCACAACTATGCAGAACTCATCCAGATGCGTCTTGATTAGATGTTCAAACAAGCTTAAGTGGTGAACAGGAGGCAAAGCAACTTTATTTCTAAACCACATTTCAACAATAAGGCAATTTTGAGTGCTTAAAAAAAAACATTAATAGCAACAAATGCTGAAAAAGAAGTAAACAGAATAAAAGCAAAGAAGCTTAAATGTCTGAAAGCAATATTAAAGAAAGGGTCACACGAGACTCATCGATGCACATTGAGCGTGAAGGCTGACCCGTGTGTTAAAGTACAGAGTATCTCTGGAGGAAAAGGGAAGCATGTGTAATACCAAACTATTCATGTGGTGTTTGTGGCTGCTTTGTGTTTGGAGCACTGAGACTAAGAGAGGAGGTTCAACTTCTCTTTAATAAACGGTATAAGAAAATGAGCCGATAGTTTTATATTCTGGTTATGCACCAGTGTTTGACATTAATGCTGCACCAGCTCCATCAAGCTCTGATGTTTGATTCAAATATTTACTGTTATTTACTTTGAGGGTTTTAACTCGTGAAATATTATAGGGAGGACATAAATCCTCTGAAATCCTTCGTTTTGTCAATTTGTCTGTCAAGCCTAACACTGATATTTATTTCCATCTTGATACACTCACTCAAGTAATTCAGTGTTTGTGCGGCAGATATTTGTCCCCGTCGTCCTTTTTCATCAGAGCGAGCGAGTGTTTTCTGCCTGTGCGGAGATCACCGCAGCACCTGGATTAAATTAGCCGTGTGGTTTGTCTCCCCGGTGCAGAGTTCTCCTACTCCAACATGTGTGTCCACAAGTCGCTGCAGAAGCTGAAGGAGCAGGTGGACCTGGAGCACCAGTGTGGCTACATCACCATGCTCAACTCCAACAACAGGCACCGGCGCAGGCCCAGCGACAGCACCGAGTGCAGGGGTGTGTGTGTGTGTGTGTGTTTGTGTGTGTCAGATAAGACATACAGTCAAATTAGTGAAAATGTCCTTGCTGTGTTGACCATTACTACTAATGATACACATTAGATAGATTTTGCTCACAGTCCAGTTTAATTATGCGCTTTGTCTGTATAATTGAAGCCCGGATCGAATACGTTTGGCCTTTAGCATTTTATTTAGCTGATCACAGATTTTATTTAACGTCAGAGTTCTGCATATGAACATTAGTTTCACCCAACAAGTGCAAAGTTATGCTTCTTTTAAAGGCTTTTGCTACATCACAGTGCTTCAAGAGAACCACAAACCTCCCTTAACTATAAAAACAAATCGCTGCAATAACACATTTTGCACTTCCTGACATTTATGAGCAGATTGTATTTTATACCCTCATCTGTCAGATTGTTAAACTTCTGTTACAACTCCACAATAAAGGTTTCCAGTTGTTATTGCTTTAAGTCTGCAGGAGGAACCAATGTTACTGTTCTTGTATCATTTTTATTGTATTTGTAATTATATAAAGACAGAGACAGTCACATTTATCCTCACCGATTCACCTGAACCTTGTTGCTCCTCTGTCAGGAGACACTCATCTGGGCGGAGGCCTCGACACCAACGGCAGCACCGAGTCCTTCGAGCTGGTGACTGAGGAGAACAACGGAGACGGCAAAGTAAAGACGGACAGTAGGTGGACTTGTTTAGATTAATGTTTTTATTTAGTTGGAGTTTTTTTTTTCATTTTGAAGGAGTGCTGGAATCCGATGTAATGGAGGAGAGGGTAAATATGTGAGCGAGTGCAAACTCTACAGATGATTGTTTTTTGCGGATTTGTCACGACCGTCCTTCCACTTTCGCTCCAACATCTCTCCTTTCAGCCCTTTCTTGTGAGGATGAGTGGGTCCCTCTTGAGCTGTGCTTCGGCATGCCCCTCTTCAGCTCCGAGCTCAACCGCAAAGTGTGTCGAAAGATCGCCTCGCACAAACTCTGCAGCACCGAGAGGTAGCAGAAGTGTGTTTAAGTTGTGTTTTAGACACTGGTAGGAGGAGTAACTACGCTTTGTTGTTGTTTCAGCCTGCAAGAGCTGCTTCACTCGAGCAGAAAGCTTTCGCTCAAGGTGTTGAGCTTCGTTCAGTCATTCCAGGTAAAAACTGATTCTTCTCACCTCTGGATTCAATTAGATTTTAATATTTATCAAATAAAATCAAGTGTTTTCAAGATATTTCTCCCTCTGATTAGTCTGCTCCATCCGCCCTGCTCTTCATCTTTCTTCTTTTTTTGATTCTTTCTCTGGTCAACCACATTGGCTCTATGTTGCTCGTCTTTTTTGTTTGAAGGTTAAAAGCCTGACTGTAGAGCTACAACTAGTGGATATTTGCTTTTCAAATTATAGAATAATAGAATAGAAATTATCCATAACGAGGTCCACTCATTTCATCTTATTCTTCCGTTGTGAATTATGTATCCACTTTCTATGTCACGTAATGAAGGATACTTAAAATACTGAATAGTATTTTATATAATGTATTACTTTACAGTATTTTCAGTATTACTTTCTGAAAAATCAAAAAAGTGAAAGTATACACAAGGAAATGACTCAGTAGCTAAGTATTTTTAGTTTATTTCTGCAATTTGATCAAGTGTCGGGACAAATTGTACAACAAATGATGCCCCTTCAAACGTAACTTGGAAAATAAATTGTATATATTATATATATATCATAGTGTATATGATACAATTTCTGCTTCCCAAACATATTCAAGCACTTCTCAATAATAAGTTATTTCTGCACTCATCACAACTACAAGCTTTAATTGTGATATTTATTTCCTGCAGTTTAAAAAAACCAAAAAACATCTTATGAAGTATTGAAATATTTTAATGTACAGTATTTTTATAAACTAAATGACTCTTGTTTTTGTG
>OMNM01000300.1:0-16527 GCA_900302745.1 Parablennius parvicornis
CACAACAACGGACACACACATCCACACACTCACACACACGCACACACACTTATAAATTGCAGTCACATCCCCCTGCTAGAAGGGGATGATAATTGCGGACGGCCAATAAATTACTGCTGCCTCCACATCAATTATAAGCATCACGTCTGGCAATGAGGAAAATGAGATCTTGTGACAAATTTCATGAGGCTTGGCTGCCCAGCAGCCTTTCTTAACATGCTACAGATAGCAATCCCTTATCTAGCCTCTGTAATGGGGAGCTACGGATAGAGAGATGGAGCTGCAGCCATTTAATTAAAAAGCTGGGGGTAGGGGGTGGAGAGGTGTAATTCATTGAAAAGGCACAGGAAGGAGACAAAGGCTTTGTCTGCAATACATATTTTGTTCAATATTGTCACTCATCAGAGGCCAAGTTTGTATCTCCTCTGACTACAGTTGTGGATATTTTTCTTGTCTTTGTCCTTATCTGGCCACTGTTTTCCTCTCTGTTTCATTCCCTCTTCTTTCCCTGTTTTTTATATTTCCCTGGAGTCCACTGTTTTCCCCACTGGGACAGCCACAACGTTTTTTACGAATGACTGCGGTGGACAGACAGTGGCACTGAATGAAATGGCCCCTGCACCTAATTGTATTCCCACCTGAGGAAGACAGGCAAGGGCGGAGGCTTCAAGAGCACAGCAATGAGGATTTATGGCAGATGGGGAGACAGCAAAATAAAACACCAAAAGGGATGGCTCCTAAATCTCATTCCCAGTGCAATATTCATTGTAGTTGCAATCGGGTGTGCTGATAGAGCATTGAAAAAACGACTGCTGTGTTCAAATTATGGCTGTACCCTCTACTAATATTTAACATCATTAGAAAATCATTAGAAAACCATCATAAAACCTGGGATTATGACCAGAGCATTAAACACAATGATTATTCAGCGTGTTCCTTCTCCGCTTTGCCTTGGAAATGAGATTTGCACTGCTACAGCTATGTAGGGGGAAAGTACGAATATTTTTCATAATTACTGTAACATTTGAAAAACATTGGCTTGCATGAATTACTATTCCATTATGAAGTTGTGTTTGTCTGCCCAAAAGCGAAGTTTGCAATGAGGGTTTGCATGGGATACCATAAATGCGCTTTTATGAGGATATCAGAGGGAATAATGCCAATATATTAAACCTTAACCTTACAAAGCTTTACCGGTTAGAAAAACTAATTCAAAAATAAAGAGAAAGAAGGCTGGATGTGTCCATATATATGCTTCTTTGTATTATTGCCTTTGTCGTTTTTGAATAAAGCCTAAGACAACTAAAGTTAAATATAAGAAAATAAATCAAGAAAAAACACTGAAAGAGAAAGTGTGTCCAAACAGTTGACTGATAGTGTATATCTTCTACTGTCCACTGACATACTGCCAATACTGTCAGAGTTGAGTCTTTACTTTTTTGGATTTCTCGGCAGCCCCATTATCAAGAGCAGCCATCAGCGTAAAGATAAAAGATCCTAATGGAGCTGACCGTAGTGGAGATGAAAGGTGCAGAGATGGTACACTGTTATGAATCTCTAATGCAGCCCATGTTTCTAAGGTAATGACTAACTCTCAGGCCCTGTTCACAGGCTTCCCTGCTGGAGGTCCAGACGATTAAGGTTCCCCGCTCTTTGTCACTGAGCAGTAAGTTAGAAACCTTGGACCTTACTCTCAGAAATACTGAAAACTGTTGTGGAAATAAATGTGCAGTTTTTTTTTTTTAAAGGAGTATTTGTGTTGACTCTCATTTAGTCAATGGATCGACATATCAGTTCAAAAAAATGGCAAGGCTGAAAATAATATCCCTTGTCACTATTGAATTTGACTTATGCTGTGTTGCTACCCCTCAAATAAATGATTGTTGTTGTAAAAGCAATGCAAAGTATAATTTTGTCAGAAAATATCTCACTTCCATTGGACTGCAGTAAAGATGGCGAATCTCTTAAATAATATCAGCAGCTGAGGGAAGCTTGTTTTACAGTAGGTGAAGACTATGAACAACATATTCTTTTTGGGTCAAGATGAGCAGAAGGCTAATGTAAGAGCAATTCCTTGTCAAGCTTTTCAGAGTAATTGAACTGACACTTATGAGAAGCAATGTTCTTTTAAATGCATTACTTGGCAGATATTCGGGCTTTTGTCCCTTAAACTCTGCCAACAGAAAATCATGCCCTTTGAACAACAGGGAGAGGTGAAAATACATAGTGAGAGAAGTCTTTTCTCCAGTCCCTTTCACAGAACCTAATGGATTGTGAGCACTTAATGCATTAATCAATCAATATCTCTCACTGTACATCAACAACGCGACCAAGTTATGAATGACCTTTGCAACAAAAAAGGACACTTAAATGCACACGAGATTGCTCCTAGGTTAGTAACTTGGGCCCCATTTTTTTACCACGCATGATTACACATTCACAAGGCAGAGGGCCATTCAGTGTACTAAGTATACCAAGGTTAGTTGTTATATAATTTGCACATGAATTTCCTGGAGGTAATGAAAGACTATGTACTGATTTTTTCAATAGAAATGCTTCATTATTTCACCTTGCTACCTGCTGCTGATTGTAGCGTACCCTTCAAGACACATGAGTTAAGAACATTTCTGTTTTAAATCTGCTTTCTTCATCATTGCAAGGCCACAAATGTGTGTTTAACATATTCCATTATAATCTACTCTAAGTAGCAGGATTGGTCACCAAGCAACATAAGAATTTCTTTGGCTTCCTCTGAGAAGACGTCGAAAGGTAAGTGCTCTTCTTTGTAGTGTGGCTCAGACACTAACTTAAAGATAGTCCATATCTCAAGATAAAA
Source organism: Parablennius parvicornis (assembly GCA_900302745.1). Classification (NCBI taxonomy): domain Eukaryota; kingdom Metazoa; phylum Chordata; class Actinopteri; order Blenniiformes; family Blenniidae; genus Parablennius; species Parablennius parvicornis. The sequence goes on from OMNM01000300.1 coordinate 2,837, forward strand.
TTACATATATTAAAAAAAAAAAAAAAAAACACTTTCTGTTCAGAGGAATCCTATGTACAAGTATAAGCAGTAATGACTATTTTTGGCCATTGGAAGTAATTTTCAATATCATAACTCTCTTAAGGTCATTGAATTATCACTCTTTCCTGCGGTTTGTTGCTATTTTGTGATTGCTGGCAAGTGATACATGAAGTACATAAAACATACTAATAGCTGTATCATTTAATTATGTGACAATAAGTATTAAAATAAGTAGTCGACTGCATATGTGCAATGCCAGGTGAAATCACAACGATAAGCACATAGCATTATTGGTTTAATAATATCTCAACAAATATTTTATTGATTAATTCCAGACAAATATATGTTCATAAAGACAATAAAAGGACAGGTAGGCTACAAACAAATGATCCTAAAAGGTTCACTTCAGTTTCTTACTAAACTCTGGAAAGGAACTAAGGGAGAAAATGGTAGATGAAAGTATGTGATGGTGGGGCAAAAGAGTGAGGTTGAGGTGGTCGTGATTGGGGGTATTTTTCGAAGTACTATTGGAGAGCGGAAGTGAAGCATGTCGACAGAGTGGAACGGACAGGAGCTGACTGCATAGAGTCCGAAAAAAAGAGAAGCCCAGAACAAGAGGACAAACTAATGCCATTGTGGTCAATGCACAATGGTCTTTAAAAGTAACTGCAGAGCCCTTAAACAAAGAAGGCATAGCTATTCACTCTCACCAGCCCAATTAGATTCTTTTATCCCGTTTAACATGACAAAAAACAGTCTATTTTTTCCCCGAATTCCGGCCGCCATGCTGGCCCCTCTGCCACCTTGAATCGAGTAAGCCTCAGCATATTGGCCTGTCTGTTAGACTGACATTGACTTGTGACATGGATTCAAACACATCCACAGTGTTCTCCGCTCAACATCTCACACCCAAATATGTGCCCCGTCTCAGCTTTCCCAAGTGCTTGAAATATTCAACATATACATGAGAGAGAGTCATTTTTGGAGAAACCTCACTCACCATGCACTGCTCAGGTTAATACTTTTAACTTTCCCTTATACAGAGTTTAACAGAAAAAAAAAATACCTGGAAATTTCTAAAGAACAGATCTTCAACCAGATTTTATCTCCCAGAGCAACCAAGAGTTGATATGTTTCCTGCAGCAAGAGGAAATTACAGTAAATGTGGCCCTCTTGAGACGATCACAGCTCAGCGTGTGCTTCTGGTAATAAAAAAGTGAAGAGAAAAATGGGTGAAACACAAATGAGGTGACCATGTGATCTTCAAAGCTATTAAAAAAACAAAAAAAAACAACAACCTTGCTACGGTACGATTTTTGCACGTAAATGGTATCCTATTTAACACAACCATATGTTTCATTGATTTATCTAGCCCGATTGTAATACAAAATAACATATATTCAATTTATCGTATTTCACTGATTCTCTACAATGACAAATATAGTAAATACAAATAACCCCCAAATTTGCTATTAGCACATTATACTTGTACCTTAATAGTTATATTTTGTGACAATGTGTGAAAGCAAACAAGGCAAATTAAGACATATGACAAGAAACGAAAGATGCCACAGTCGCATTGATCTGTGCATTTGTGTAATCCATAAACTGTGCAACCAATCATTACCTAAACTTTTATATGGCACGAAGGCTGATAAACAATAAACATTTTACTATTCTCATTGCGTATATAGAGAATGATTTAGGATACTGCTTATAGGGCAAATAATTCATCAATAAACACTAATTGCTTTAATTGCAGGCAAATAAAGAAGCTTGTGTTCTTTTGAGTTGATGGTTTGTCCAACAAATTATATGCCTGTGTATTTCTGGACTAACAGCAGATTAATCCGTTCAGAGTGACTATTAAAAATCTCCTATGCAGTATTAATGCAGTATGAAGAATGGAAGAACAAACATATTCCTGTTTTCTGAATAAAGACAATGAAAATAGCACTTTTACCTTTAACAAAACACACAAAAAACCTAAAATGACATGTCCTCACTTCTATGGTCAATTTTGCTTTGCAGCTAAATGAGTCTTCCTGTATACTTACAGATCAAGAAGCATGGAAATTGGCCTTCACTAGCAATCTAAACAATATATTATTTATTGTAATTCTTCAAATGAATAAATATATATCAACTGCTGAATGATATTTAGTAAAGGGACAAGAATTTTAAGACTTTTTCTACAAATGCTGGCTTTTCACATTGAGAGAAATACTTTTTTTCTCTTTTATTACAAGAACAGTTCATTTTCTGCACTGTATTATTTTTCATGAAATCATCAATCACAGGTACAAATGCAGTAACTTCAATGTCATTATTATTATTGTCTTAGGATACAGAGTCCAAGCAATCATGCAACACTGCTAGCACCTAAACATTTTTTTGTCTTTATTTGAACTTTGATTAATTGTTGTCAAGTATAATTATTGTGAAACCCGTTTTCCCTCTTGCAGGATTATTGCAAAACTTTACATCAGCATGCATTTAACACACTTAAATATGCTCATTAAGGTTCTATTACTCCAAATGGACAGTGGGAAGAAAATATCTCCAGCCAACTCATAAAACACTAGCGCCAGAGCAGAGCAGCATTTCCAGTTAGATACAGAGAGACTGTAAAGGATAAGTCATTTGTTGGACAGGAGGGACAATATAAATTAAATTCAGTCAAACAAAAACTGGTCTGTACCAGATTGTCACTGTGGAGCCAATCGTATCTTCTTAAAACAGTGTGGCTGTGAACTCGACAACGTTGAAAAGTAGACGACATATCTTAGCAAACATCCCCAAATTGAATAATTACTTTCCATTGACAAACACTTTAAAACAGACACGGCTCTGTAAGAGATTCAACCTCAAAGAATCTCTCTTTTACCTTCACATGTCTAGTGCAGCATGAGAAATGAAGATGCTTATTGTTCACTCGCATGCCGTCATAAATGATCTGTTTTTATGATGCTGATGACCAACTATGGGACCAAAGCTTGACAATATTTACGGAATCTAAATGAAACCAGGGTAATTCCCAAGATTTAATCTGTGAAAAGTTCCCCTTAATGTCACACACACCATCACTAACATACAGCAAAGGATTCTTCCCACACGTATTATCCTTTTGTGGTTTTTTTAACCAAACTCATCCATTTCTCTTCATCTCCCCTCCTCTCATCCTCCTCAGGTGTTGAGTTGTGTTCTGTCAAGCACAGCATGAATCAATGACTGGCGTTCACGCCCACAGGTAAAGGTTAGAAAGGTTCACTATTGAATTATTTCTGCACTTCTTTCATTGCTGCCATCTGCCTGGCTGGTTTTAGTTGATGTGGTTGAGGCACTGCAGGGGACTCTTTTTGCTAATGCACTCAAAACATGAATGCATGTGTGTACTTTGTGTGCAGCTCGTCTAAAACCTGTATGGTCTTTTTGTTTGCAAGGATGTTTTCTGTAAATGTAACTAACAGAACATGAATTTGCACATTAGTTCTGTCTCTCTCTCTCTAACACACACACACACACATGCTTCACTATCTGCGTCTATCCATCAGAGAGCGGATAATGAATCACAACATCTGTGCTTTCAGCCAGTCTTTATTTCATCTGCCTTCATTCTAATGGAGCCTTCGAAGTGTGAGGGCAACATGCTGCTGGATAGGGCATCCTTCACTCTCTGGTTTTGTTTTGCTGTCAGCGAAGCTGATCGTCTCTGCTGGACTCAGGGTGAACTCATCCATAGCACAGATCATGGCCTTTGATCCACCAGCTCTCTCTGGGGGGCACAAACAGCCTTATTAAAAATGGCTAAATAAAACTTTCCTAGCCTCGACTCGATAGTTCCCAAACTTTACCCCTGCTTCCTCTCTGATGCTGCCTATGGTCAAATTGAGCTGCCTAATTCTGACAGCGAGCAGCACTGTTCACCCAATACCAAAACATAGAAACAAATGAAGCGATGTAAGTGTTTAACAATTTATTGGTTCTAGTTCCTCGACTACCTGGCACACACTTGCACTACAATCAATACAATAGAGGAGAACAAGTAAGATCATAATGTGAGCCTTAGGGGAAAGTTCCAGTAAGGAGGAGAATGAAACTTCTAAAATAAATATATATTATAACCACTACACATTACCACTAAAGAGAAGCCACACAAGAGAACAAAGATCTGCAATGTGTTGTAAACACAAGCAGGTTTTTTTTTTCTTACTACAATATTTACTGTATGTTTTGGGGAAAATGTGCGTGTTTTTACAACTTTAATAGTGAGGGACAAACCCAACCAGTTCTTTGTAACTAATTAAAGTCTTAATGATGGCAGTAATACATGTGGCACTGGTGACTAATCCCTGGCTTACACTACATAAACTCACTCACTTATTTCACATTCACTTCTTTCCACACTAGAATCCTGCTCATATAAACTACAAACAATTCATTAAATACTTTATGAAACGAATTTCACTTAGATCAGACATTAAAGAGTGAAAACCTGGCTCGCCATCTCATGTACCTATGGCAGTGAAATGACTGCTGCTATAATTAAACCCATCACAACCATTATGTCTTTGACACCTAATCTATTCCCTCCTCCTCTGCCTGTAACCACAGACTTCCCGCCCTCAGCCTTGACTGACAGGCCCTGTGGAGGCTGTGGTCACTCTGTGTGAGTGACACGAGGGGCAGCGGGGCTACTGCATTACTTCCCTCCCCTGCCTGTGAGCTCCTTCTGATACTGCAATCCAGCACCTCACACCACCGATCGCCACCTCTGCTCCAATATTCAGCAGCAAAGTCTCCAGGCCTGAAAATAGAACTCATTAACACGTTTAGTAAGTACAAATGAGATGACTGTCTCCTGATGGACTGTCTATCTTTTGGATCAGCTTTCAAGGAGAGTGTGTGGTAATGACAAGAGAGAGGGAAACCAATATTATAATGTGCTGCCAGGCCCCTCTGAAAATGGGCTTGATGACAGGGAGAACCTCTTGCACCCACCCACAGACTGGTTTTCAGTGTGGACACCTATGTGCGTGCTCATTTATGACCATGTGAGTTTGCAAAATAAAATCTGGTACATATTTACACCCACATGACATAACTGACAGTGCAATCACACACAGGGCATAAAACATGCGACGTAAAGATGAGGTGAAGTCAGCATGCGCAAATCTTCCCCTGAATATCTGCTGCCTGAACAGGTTATGATTTGGAAAGTGCACCGCTTTCATTGTGTTAATGTGGTTCAACTTACCATAACTAAATTCATTAGATGTCTTTTTTTCTCTCTCTCTTTTTTAATACAGACACTCATCCTTGACTTATTTTCTTTGCTAAGCTAAATGTATTGGACAGGGTGGCACACCAGGAGTCAGACTTTACCCACATTCGATCATGAGGGCAAAGCCAGCATTTACAAAATGAAGGTTCAGTCAAGAGACGCAGTAAAAGTGTGGACACCAGGCATTTTTATTCACAGCCTATCCCAGAATAGAATGGTGGCTTTCTGGTCAATTTGCTATTACAGGATGAGCCAGGGAGAGGAATTCATACCAAGCCTGTAAAGCAGAGGGCACACAGAAAGAAAAGACTTGCTTGTATAAGTTTGAGTAGCAAGGTCATATGTTGAATGCTGAAATACAACTGGAAAACCTATAAAGCCATCATTTTGGCTTTTTAATAAATGTCTAGTCTTTTGTAATAATTTCAAAATGAAAAGTAATGTATTTATGAATTTCCTGGCACGTTCTGCAGACAGCAAACAATTTCCTATGCTGCATAGATGCCCTTCGGACAGGGATTAGAAGGCAGGCGACTGACAGAGGCCTGACTGAGCTGCGGGCCCTCTGGGGCCCTGCTCATCCAGGCCTGCACAGACCTCATCCTCATATCCACTCAGCATCACTGGGGCAATAACAGCCTTTATTAAAAGCGCACTGCAGCAGTGTCTGTCTATACAACTTACTTTCAGATTGCCCATAATGTGGCATGTAGAAAGAGTCTGGCGGTTAGGGGCTATAATATCCTGTTTCTGGAAAGGTTTACTTTGCATTTTAACAAGCATGAATAAAGAAGGACATTCCAGAAATGGCTACCGTCTGTTTTGCTGTTGCCTGTGGGGAACAAAAGCTCAGACTCTGGTCCTTGCATGCCATCAGAGCGTGGTCTGGCTCACCTCTGATTTTACCTAGCTTTAATGGCTGAGCATGCATATAGTTGGAATATGATAGCAGGGGAAAAGGACGGCCCTGTTAATATGTTGAAAAAAAGCGATGAGATAGCAGAGGATGAAACAAAAGAATCAATATTATGCATATTAGAAGTGCAGGATAGTAATTTTGACAGATAGGATGTCGACCCGTCGTATCTCCCATTAAATCTAAATGTGAGCTGCAGGGTTTAGTGCAAACCCTAAAATATGAGTGACTTTGCTTTCTATTTGCTTTATTAGTGCATTATTCTGTGTCACAGAGTATTTTCCAGCTTTTCCAGACTGTCTCAAGGATTATGCATGAGGCAAGGGGAGGGGGCATGTGGGAGGGAAGAGAAATGCCTCTGTTGTCGGGACAGACCTTGCTATTAGGTGTGTGACCCTGAACGTGCACCCCTTTTAGCAAAACAAGCGCTGGATCTCATATTGGATACCACTATTATGCAGTCATTTGTATGCATCCTTTCGTCTCATTTCCATTTAATAATGCACACCGCTCCCCTGCCCAGTTTCTCAAACTGGTCATTAAAAGTAACACGGATCTAAACTGGGGGCTTATGTTCCACTTACAAGCAGCAGCTGAAACAGCCACAGAGCCAAAGTTAGATCAACCCCTCCCAAAAAACAGTTTTCGCCCTTGAATACCCGGGCCACTGTGTCCACACAGACAGGAGACAATGGCTGGTGGCTGCTCAGGTGGCCCAAGCCCCAGCCTTCTCCTTCACAGCCTCGATAGGCTCACAGACAGGGATTTCCTCCTGCGATGCGAGCCAAGCCGTCACAACCCAGCGATCAAGGGCCTGCCATCTGTGACTGCGGCAGATTTACAGCAGGAGCTAATCCACACTGTCAACCACGTTTATTCACCATCTCTGCCTGCTCTACATACATAAAAATCACACATATACATCACTGAAAAATAGTACTATTTTTGGGATTATTAAATGCTCTTTGCTGCACTGCACTCGCCCCATCCCCACCCCCTAGCCTTCACTGTCCTTGTGTCGCCGCTCATGCACACACCATCATAATGCAAATAAGTTCTTGCAGAAGGGCCTTCACCCTTTAGTGCAATTTAACTTTGCCCTTTATAGAAGGCATGATCTCATTCTGTTCTATACTAAAAAATAATAACTTTAGTCGATTAAATATGAAGAAATGAGAAACCTCAATGTGTCACTGAGTTATATGCCCTGGTGAACGTCTTTCAATATGAAATAGGGTCATCATATAGTCAAGTATCAAACTCGCTGTCACACGTGAGCTCTCCAAACTCACTTTAGCCATTTCTGCTGCATACACATCTGACTGTTTCCACTGTTCCCTTTTTATAGCACACTGTCAAACATATAGAGCCTGGTGTTTGACACTGCCAGATTTCAGCAGTCACCATTAACCCCTGTACAGAACACTTGGTTTTACCTTTGCATAGCCACATCTGTACCTAAAATATATTTTGTTTTCATGCTGTCACACTACCTGTCCTTACAAGTGAACACTTAGTGGGAGTTTTAAACATTTCACACCTTCCCTGTCACATAGATATCCCAACTGTTTCTGTGTAAATATGCCACCTCGTAATAAGCTACAATTCTTAAGACTAGTGGCTCACACTGAAGCATTAGTTCAAGTCAGCACTGAGCTTTGTTCAATGGTCTCTGCACATTGGGCAGCTGTGTGGGGATGGGTGTCCCTCCGAGATGTCCTTTGTTTCCCCATAGATAAAGGGTTAAAGAAAACAAATGGAGGTGGGGTCACAAAGCAACATGCCTAAACAGCACATTTATAGTATGGTCTAGAATTAAAACAATGCAGAGCTTTTATCCCTGTGTTAGCCTAATTAGAAAAGAAGCCTTAATTTCTGCTGTCCTTGCTCTACTTCAAAATACAAGTAGCACCAAATCCCTGCAGTCGACCTTTGCTGCATTCTCACAAGAAACATTGTTATGCAAAGTTGTAAATCTTCCCATATCATGCATGAGCTAGTCCAAATTTATTCCCCTGCTGTCACAACAACTTATCACTCAACTATAAAGCTCAAGACTCAGAAGACGGTCTACATTTTGTATGCAAGAATTATGTCACGCCACCTTTTCAAAACACCTCTCTGTGTAATTCTGACATATGTTTGATCATTGTAGTAGGCTTTTTTTTTTTGTGGAGAAAGCAGATTTCAAATGTTTTGGGAAAAATCCCATGCACGCTCTGCACCTAAACCAACAGAGACACACTCGCAGGATCACAGAACAGCAGCAGGCAAGGGAATTACTGTCTAGGTGACCCAGAAATCCAGGGGCAACTTTGTTTTAACAAACCAGCGACTGTTCCACTGCTTTAGCAACTACATGTCAACCACAAAAAAAGAGCCCTGTGCCACAAAAGAGCTGCAGGACAGGAAATCAAATATTACACTGGGTGGGAATGGTTCAGCCCCGGTTGAAGGGTGGGGCTACGAGGTGGACCAACACAGCTGATGCTTCTTGAGTGTGAAATGGTAGACTTCAGTGTTGTGGAGTCTGCAATTATAGACTTAATGATTAAAGCAAAAGCTTTATGATCATTGCAGTGTTAACTTGATAGAGATGTTTGGTCAACATCAACCAACGGGGGTGGTTTTATAGGAGTGACTTACTAATAGTAGGCCATTATCACTAATTATAGATTTATCTTTCACAAGTACTTCTGGTAAAGAAACCATGAAACATTAAAGTCACAAAATTACAACAAAAGCAAGAATGTGAATGCATTCTAATATCTCTATTAAATTGTTTAATATGAATGAAAAGACATTAAATCTAGAGTACGCTGTAGATTTGAGTGAAAATTGAAGGTCTTCACAGTTCTGTTTCATACAAGTGCTCTGCTTGAAGTAAATGATGGTTACTGTAATTTGATCACTCAGTACAAACACAGCAACCACTGCTGAAGTGTCCATGTGTCATGATACTGCCCACACACGACCGCAGGGCTGAGCCATGTTAACTCAAAGGATGTTGTATGCTTCATATTAATACAAACATGGACTTCAAACACATTAAAGAGAAAAAAGGGGGGTAAAAGACTGATGATCACATTTACTAAGTAAGAGAAAAACACTTATTTGCAAATAGCACAAGTGCTCCTGTCTGAACATACATAAATAAAATACATTTATTGACCATCTCCTCATCCCTCTTAACCTAAATGGCCCTTACTCTTGCCTTTGCGTGTCTGCTTGTCCACTGTACTGTAGTCATTAACATATTTGGAATGCAGCGAGCAGAAAGCTTAATTGTCCCTAATTGCTCAGCTAAATATGTTCTCTAATGATTTGCTTCAGATCTGTGACTAGCCTTTTGCGCAATTTCCCGGACGCTGGCTTCATTATCCCTGCCTCCTTGGAACAAAGCGTCTTCACAGGCTGGCCATCGAGTATGTGTGCGAGGGAAGTAATGGTTCCCTCTTGGAAAGACACACAATAAAGCCCCTTTGTCAGGGCACAGGAGTTAAAGTGATTAGAAAACCAAATCTCTACTAAGAAAGAGTGTTAATTGACCACTACTCACTCTTCTTAATCAGTCCATAATAAATGGGCAGTTGAGATACTTTGTTTTAGTCGCACTTCTGTTGTTGTGGCTGCGCCTGTTTTCTGGTGTTGGTGTTGTTGCAGCTGCTACTGTTCAGCCCCTCCTTCAACAGACAAAGTGCTCCGTCTCAATGTGTCAGTAATGGTTAAAAAAAGACAGCTTGCACTACCCAAGCCTTCTTTTTGAAAATTGAAATGTTGTATGTGCAGGAATATTTTGCGGAAGTAAGCATTTTTTTCTAATTAAAAAAAACAAAAACAACTGAAAAAAACAGCTCTTAATAAATATTTTTCTGTGGTCATTCCCAAGCAAACGTAATCCAATCATGGCCATGCTAATCTTGATGAGAAGTAAACCTAGACATGGGAATATGGCAAAAGACTGTGACTAAGTGTTTTGGCATTTCAATCATGTAAAACATCTCCGCTGAGCAAATGGATGTGTGTTTGTGGAGAGATCAAGAAACAAGCACAAAGTCACATGCATACGCAAACACCAAAACAGAGCCAGAGAGCTTTGTTCTAACCTGTATCTGAGGATGGGCATTTGCGAATAGTGAAGATGGAGCTGAGGTCCTCGTCGTCTTCCGGTAGGCCCTTCTGCAAGCGCTGAAGCTTCCTGAGGCTCTCGCTGCGTTGGTGCTTCATGGAGCGCACATGCTGTATCAGGTTGAGTTTGGCCTTGGTCGAGTAGTTGCACAGCACACAATGATAATAGCAGGCATCACCCTCCACTGCATTTTCGTGCTGCTGCAGGTGCTGTGGGAGGGAATTCAGAGAGAGGGACAGATGAAGAGTAAAAGGGGAAGAAAGGGACAGAAAAACATGGAGGAAAAGAGAAAGGAAGGAGTTATTGTAGATGGCAGATAGCTGGCTCGGCACCACCGACTCACTTTCACTCACACAGTTGGCAAATGAACAAATCAATTCTCAATCACAGCCCTGTTGTTTAACATCCAGACCTCTTCCACTTCAGGACAACTGTTTGGACTGCACACTTGTCTGTGTGAGTGTCTGTATCAGTGGGCTAACAGGACAGGAGAGGCCTGGGAGCCAAGCAAATCTCAGGGGCCCAAGGGCGGGTAAGAATCGCATCAGCCACCCTTCAGAAGCTGTGGGTCTGCAACCTCACAGACGGAAGGAAGCATTGATCCCCTTCACTCAACAGAAGCTTCCCGTCTCTGAAAAGGAAACTCCAAACATCTGCCTGTTTCACGCATGGGATACTAAATATTGATCACGGTGAGTTAAATCCTTGCTCTCTCATAGAGAAAGAGAGGCACAAGCCAGCCGGCGGTGAGACAGGAGGGAGACTGAGTGCATTCTGAGGGAAAATGCAGCATTCCACAACAGGAGGACAACCTTCAGAGGGCAGGAAATCAGCATCAGTATTGACCTGTCAACCTAAGTACTTCCTCCAAAACTCAACGCCATGCCGCGTTCAGCTTGCAGCCCACCTTCTGTGCCACAACATGCGTAACACCCCGTAGTGACACCATGCCACCACAACTTCTTGTCACACCATCAAGCTCCAGTCTAATTACCTCCTGCATGGTTCAATCAATGATGCAAGGCCAACACAATATGGCTGGGCCTGGTGTGAGCAACAGAGTTATTGACCATTATCCTAAAGCGTCACACTGATTGTTGCTGCATGTTTACAATAAAAACCCCAGTCTCTGTATGGATACTGGTGTCATGCCTGACGTGTGCTGCACTTGTATCAAACTCCAGAGTATTGCTGTCAATTTCTGGGGCTTCAATCAATGTCAATCACCTGAAGTCTAAAATCACCAAAAGTCTATTCACTCTAATCTCTTGAGGCCTTACACCTCCTGTTAAGCAGGTTGAGAATGGAAGGAATTTAAATATGCATTGTGCACTTAAATCATCAGTTGGGTATCTAAGTCCAAAATAAAGAAAAAAATACAATTTGAAATATTCAATCATAACCAAACCCCCCAAATGATAATTCGCATATATGGCACATAATTTGCACAATATAAATTAACCCATATTATCAATAAAGCTTAGCATTCAAATCATGAAAAATTATGAAAGCTTATTATTGAAATTGGAAATTAAATACAAGTGTCTTTGATCATCTTTTGAAAAAGTGTACATTTAGCATGCATAATACCCCTTTTATTAATTCAACTGAGATGTTGGGTTTATAATCACACTTCTGATAAAGGCAACCAAAACTTTCATCTCCGTGAATACACACTATCCTCTCCTGCAGTAGATGGCATGTGTTGCTGGCTCTAGGAGGTAAAAGCAGTGGAAACATTACACATTTAACCACATTACATCTAAATCAGGTGTTGACAGGCTGGTGAAAAAAAAAATCATAACAATGTTATGCCTTCCCTAAAATCCTCCTGTCCCTTTCTCCTAATGTTTAATTTTCTGGCAATATTGTAATATTGCTATAGGGTTTTCTGAGCTATTGTGTTTCATTCTCTTTGGTTTCATATTTCTCACTTCTACACCTAAAATGTGCATTAAGACATTGCTTCCAGGAAAAGGAATAAGAGGTTTTTTTTTCCCTCTCTGTGAGCCCCACAGCTTCATGTAATAGAGTTATTAGGTGATTGTAAAAAGCTCTGTGTGCTCTCCTTTCTCGCTTTGCTTAAAGCCATCCATGATGTCATGAATAGGTGTTGCGGGATATTGTGAGAGCCCTCCTCATTCCCCTCCTTCTCATGTGAGCACAAATATTGCATCAGAGCTAAGGTAGACAGAAATCTGAGAGACAGATTCAGTTATAGATGACACCAAATCAATCAAATAGCTTTTAGTCAGAGCAGATGTCTTGAATCTGAAAAAAAATGCTTGCCACAAATGACTCAAGGCTTTCAAAATCTGTGAGAGAATATGCTTAAAAAATGACAGCACCTGACCAAAACTTCAAAGCAAATCTCATGAGGTAGAAAAAAAAATCTGTGGAGTTTTATAGTTTCCCATAAAATCCCCAGGGTTTATATAAGAGAGAACCTCAGACCAACTGCTCCAGAATCACCCATAATTCTCTGTAAACCTGACTGGCCAAGAAGATGGCCTCAACAGAGCTAAAAACTGATCTGCCCCAGTGCTTGTAGCTCTGTCGACAATGTCAGATGGTTACACCTGTAAAGTACTCTCACCATCTCTGCACTGGTGCACCAGCCATGACCCAAGGCAGTCCGGGGCATTTTAAAGTCAATGATAGAGGGAGGCGATCAAATCAATGAAAAGTGAGGCGGTCTCTACTCGTTCTGTATTCTAGAGAGAACTAAGGTAAAAGTGCACGGTGCATAGGCGAACAGCACAGCTGGACCATGAGAACCCTCTGATCATACCAAACACAAATCTTCTTTAACATTGATTCTTAGTGCATTCCTGAGGAATTATCCGTGTGAGAGACTTTGAGGATCATGTCAAAAAGCACAAACACAGCTTGGACACAGTATACTCACAGGGCAGCTCAATCTCTGATCCACGCACACACATACACACTTAAAATGTGAAACATAATAATGCATGAGACAGGGCCCATGTCTGTTTCTTATGAACCTGCAATGAAGCCCCTAGCTGATAAATCACCTACAACTGGAGTGCAGGAATTTGGCGGCTTAATGAAAAAGTCATGTTGGGCTTGGAGGGGTAGGCCTGCCTGGCTCTGGGGTTTCTAACTGCCCTATCAAGGCCCCAACAGCAGTAGAGCTGTGGCGCATGGAGGGGTGGGGTGGGGTGTGTGTGCGTGTGTGTGTTTGTGTGTGTGTGAGTGTGTGTGTGTGTGTGTGTGTGTGTGTGTGCCTTGTGGGCACAGTGTGATTGCATATTGACCCAATGGGACTTAAGTTATGGGAGGAACAAGAATTGATGTTCCGACAAACCCAAAGGGAAAAT
>OMNM01000305.1:0-12015 GCA_900302745.1 Parablennius parvicornis
AGCAACTAAATATTTGTTGATAAAAGGAAATAGTATATTTGTCTAAGGCCACGTCCACACAGCCTGACAATCTTTTTTTCTCCCCTGGGTTCTCAAAAGAAATCCCAGAAACCCGGCTCAATACAGAGTTTTGGGTCTTGTAGTACATATGTGAGGCCTTTAGAGGCAGTATGACTCATCAAATACAACAAAATCACAGAAAACACGCAGCACATAGAAATTTAGAAGAAGACTCCTGCTCATAGACTTCTATATAACTCTGAGTTCTAGGTATATGTTCCTGCTCCTCCTCCTGCTTGCGTCAGTAGCTTCTGCAGCTTGACCAAGCATGTAGCCCACTATTGATGTTCAAAGAGCCCCGTTTTCAGGCTTCTGAAATGTTTTCTCGTGTGAATCATCTCCCAAAAACGGTGAGTTTCCGTAAACCGGTGTTCTTGTGTGTATGGGCCCTAAAAACATCAGTACCTGTGCATTCCCACAGGGGGCATTAAAGGGTTTTATTTGAAGTTAACAGGTCATTCCAAAGTGCCTGTAGGCATGAATACTATATGCGTGTGACCTTGTGCGTGTATGAACTGGTGGCGGTACCCTGCCATCACCCAAAGTCAGCTGGGCCCAGCTACAGACATCCCCTGAATTTGATCAGGTGGTTGAGAAAATGAATGGATGGATGTTGTTAGTTTACTTGGATTTTTTTTTTTTCAAAAAGAACAACAACAACAAAAACCAACCTTACTTTTATACAGCACTACATTAAACCCTGATGAAGTATGAGTCAATTGACGATCAGCTTGTTTTGTGGGTCAGTGTTATTCAGAGCACAGCTGAGACTCCACCGTGAAAACAGAGGCCTGAAGTCCCTGTGGACACACACACACACACACACACACACACACACACACACACACACACACACACACACACCCACGCACAATGCTTCTGAATGCATTGGCGTTTTCTCTATCGGTTTCAGGGCCATGGGGCTGGTGGTGTCCAGAGAAACGCAGCACATGGGCGTCCCGTACTACGTAGATAAGAGTTTTGAGAAGGAGTACCACGGAGCTGCTCTAGACGAGCTGGAGAAAAACATCGAAAGCGACTACATCGAACACCTGCAGGGCAGCTGCTGGAAGGAGAAGCAGCAAAGTAAGAGGACGACTTCTTTCAAGTGGACTAAGAGTGTGTTTCAGTAGAGTGAATTTAATTGAAATTAGATTTATGTGAAAGCTATTAAAGATCACTGTTAGAGAATTTGAAAAAGATTTTTAGGAAATCACTTGATTCACCCTCTGGCAGAGTTTCCTTTCTATATGTTAAATACAGGCAGGCAGCAGGACACTGCAGAAGTACGTGACTCCCAGCAAGTTATCCTCTCCCAGTATCTACTAGATATTTTGTAAACCACTTTTACATTTAGATGTTTTTTTCTCTCAATTGTATTGAAACTTTATTTTATAATGTTATATTATGTTTTTTGTTTCCCTATTACCACTTTGTTCCAGCACTTACTGCTGCAATGTTTTAGATTAACTCATCTCACTATTTTATAAGACTTTACTGCAGACTGTAGCTTAATATTTACAGTTATAAGAAGCATTATTTGCCTCAGTTTTCCTTCGTGCTTGCGTTCATTGTTTGTGGCAGAGGTTCAGTAAACAATGTCATTTTAATATTTCCCTTTATTTGTATATTCATATTTAATAAACGTCCCTCAATATGGGTACTTTTAGTACACCTTTTATGTGTTTTTGTTAGTATTGTAGTTATTTTTGTGCTTGTTGTTCTTTGTTTTGTCTAATTGTCACAGTCAATCCTCTGTTGGGTTATTTTAACATAAAATTGGATTCATAAATGAAGCTACGCTTGCAGCCAGTGGGTGTATTATCAATGTGAGAGCAGGACGGATCATTTCAGCCAGAAACAAGTGGCTAAATCTTTCCTCGATGTCCAGCTTTTTCTCCAAGATGAAAAGCCTTTAAGAAAAACCCACTTAATATACGATATATATTCTTTTTCTGTTTTTTCGTCTTTTACAGAGTCGGACTTGGCGAACCTCGGCCAACTGTACCGAGACGAGCGGCTGAAGCAGAAGGCCGAGTCGATGAGGCTGGACAACTGTGAGAAACTGCACCGACTGGTCGGGCGCCAGAGAGTCAAGTGAGGACGGCCGTGAAGAGGAGGAAGACGAGTTTCTTTACAGACTTTTTCCAGTGATGCATTTTTAGTGAGGTGTGTAGTTTATCCAATCCGGCCACTTTGTAAAGAAATGTGTTTGGGTACAGTGCAGTCGGTGGGAGGTGGTTCCACTGGAAACAATGTGCCTTCTCTCCTCTTTGATGGTAGACGCGGGAGTTAGCACGTTAGCTGCCGACGCTGGCTGAGGTGGCGGCTACTTTAAGTGCAAACTCACTGTGGCATTGCGTATGATGTCTCCGAGCCTTTAAACTTTCTTATAGAAATGGCGCGACATATAGGGTCTCCCTTTGGGGTTACAAAGGCTGTTGTATGTGCACACATACATGTTTTATCTGTTAAAGGTCTGTAGTTCATTTGTTTAGTTTAGTTTTTTTGTTTAGGGTCCCTGCTGACATTTCAAGTGTATTTATTTAGTTGATTATCATTATTATTCTTTAGAAATTAATGAAGTACAGTGACCTGATTAATACTGTAGTCGTTTGACAAATCTGAAAGAATAATCCTGTGAATTGATTCAAATAGACAAATCAGGCAATCTGCCCTCTAACACTCCGGTTATGGAAGGTAAACTCGTAACATCACCGCAATTGTCTGATGTTTGCTCTTAAAATAAATTGGTTATACTTGCCAGAATTAAGCAAGTTGTCTCGCACACGCGAGCCTCCAGCTCGCTGCGCTGCTGCTCGCTTCAGTCGTTTAGCTTCTGCCATTCAGGAACAAGTGTTTCAGCTGCAGAACAGAGGGACAGTTTAAAGAAGAACTCATTGGCACAAACTAAATGTTTTATTTGGTTGTTGTTGTTTTTTTGTGTTTTGTTTTTCAGTCATTGGACAGCTCAAATGTCAGCTGAAAGGACGTTAAAATGAAACCTCCACCTATGTAATAACATGTTCAACTGTTAGAGGACTCTCTTCATGTTTCGGTGGAGTTTTAAGTTGTGAAAATGAGTGATGTTGAGTTGGTCTGCAACCTCTCCGACATAGGTCATAAGTATCTAAAACCCTATAATGTAGTGTTGTTGCCACTTCTTTTCTTTTTCTAGAATTTTATTTATTACAAACAAGGTCAATTCAACCTAAAACCCCTTTCCACAATGTTCCCTCATATACGGGAAGCTCAACGGTGAGCGGTAGGTTGTCGGTTGTGGTGGCATGCAATATTGTCTTTAATAATTTAACTCATTGAATATTAATGCACAACCCTTTTTTTTTTCTCTTCTTCACAAAGTTTATTTCTATTTCTGATCTATCCTCCTTTCTAAATCTTGGACTCTTAATTTCTATAGGTCTTTTATAAAAAAAAAAAGAGGCACATGTTTTGAAAATCTAAACTTAACCTGTAACTATCTGTTAAATGCCTGTGGGCGTAAACGTCGTTCTTCCACAGCTTAGAGCCACAATGGTGACTTTGTGGAGAACAGATAGGACATGACAAACCCATACTGACATGAGTACCTGTTGCTGTGCACTGAGACTGCCAAACTGCCTTAGCTGTTCTCTTTTATTTGTGAAATATTCAGGTTCATCTCAAGCACTTTTAAGTTCCCATTTACTCCCGTGTTCCATGTCGTCACTGTTGCATGCGCCCTAGTGAGAGTATTTTTTTTTCTTAGCTCTTTTTGTTTTATGCATTATCATGGCTACTGACACTATAAATGTTAATCGATGACAAATATTCAGGTCCACACTGGTTAAGTCACAAACGTGTAAATCCTACTGTGACATGCAGAAGTCAGGTTTTGGTATCGAGTCAGTGTGGAAGTACACGTGAGTAACACTGCAGAATTAAGCTTTCAGCCAAATAATACAAGAAAATTAAAGGCATAACAAGAATACGTACTTGGTCTGTGTCGTTTGTTCTGCTGTGGTGTTTATGTTGGATTGACTGAATGCTTGATGTGCTCACGTGAAAAGTCCAGGTCTCACACACGCACACACGCTTATACACACAGTATGGTCCTTCCTTTGACAATTCACTTTGACTCTCAATTTGAATACAGATATCTGTAGTTTCTGATATGAAGCGAGTTGATTACTGGTTTGACACTCAGACTTGCGGTCCTTCCCAAAAGCTTCACCTCAAATTCATAATGTGTTATGTAAGCAATTGTTTTTGTAATGTTGAAAATTATGATTCTGTCATTGCTGTGTATGAGCGCTGACAAGATGATTTACAGTAACAACCATTATGTGTGTACATATCCTAAACTCACAGAAAATTTTCAAGAAAGGTATTATAAGTAAAAGATAAAGTTTTCGTTTTTTCTTTACTTTAAACTTTGGACAAAAACTTGAATCAATGTTTTCACACAAGTATTTATACCCATGTTTCACAATTCCCACTACAGTTAAGGAGAAAGGAGAAAGAAAAAGAAAAAAGTCAAAATTTTCTTGAAACTGGAGCATCGAGCTGTAACTTTGACGAGGCAGGACAAGGACATTAATTATTGTCTTCAGGCTGGAGTAGTCCACGAGCAATGTCAATGTCTGAAAGCTTCAAGACATTTTCTAGATCCCACCCTACAGCCTATTGTATGATAAAACATGAAACGTAGGGGTAGGTGACTCCTAGCTTAAAACAAAGCTGAAGGCCAGACATTAAGTCAATTCCACATCGATGGAAGAGATCTGGAGAAAACGAATGTTTTCTACATAATCTGAGTTTGTGAGACATGAAGCGAGCAAAGCTGCAGTTTCTCCTTAACACTTAATCCCAAACCAAAAGTCTCGTCCACATATACTGTACATAAGGATTTATTTCATACAATTTCTTTTTGTATGAAGGCAGACCGATTTTTGTTTATCTTGATTTTGTAGTTTTGAAGCTGTACTGTTTTTATCATATGCAGACTAATGATTGTAAGAGGGACGTCAATTCACGTCAAAAAATTTTAAATCTTAAGAAATTAAACTAGGACCTTTATGAAAGTGTGCAGGATTCCTGTGTCTGAAAACTACAGAAACTCCTGTTGGTCTTGTTTTTTTGTTGTTGTTTTTTTTTCTTTTTTTATGTTTGACACAACGCTCTGTCCTGTTGGGCAAAGTCAAATTCACCATAGAAGGATTTGAACAGGTTTTGTTTTGTTTTTTTTAATTCATTTTCTTTTAACACTGTAGAGTCCACAAAACAATTTAAAATGTGACATATTTCCTCAAAAGCACAGCAAATGAAGGGATGGGGGATGCATTTACTGTTTCACAGGAAGTGGAGAGGGGGTAACAAGTCAACACAAACAATGCAATCATATCCAAAAATGGTTTGAATTGTTGTGAAATTAAGTTTCAAAATGGAGAATTTCATATCAGCACTGGAAATGTTACTACTTGAAGTCAGTATGGTTTTTCTTTGACAAGTCACACTTTGTATCTTTGACAATTAGCCACCGTAGGTTAGTCAGACTCTTTGGCCTCTGGTTTTATATATGTACTTGTATATTTCACAAAATTAAGCAACACTACTCTGCAGTTCAACCAGACGCCCATTGAAAATTAGCAGCAGCTTACTTGTAGGGCAGACGTCACACCTGTACTTGTCTATGCACGCTGATGAACTTCAAAGTGAGTGAAATCTTGAGTGATCTGCAGGTACATTTATGAGAGGTTTGACCTAGTCTTTCAAAATGCCCCTTTTTGCAATCTGGGATTATTACAGTATGTAATCCACGTCTCTGAAGGAACCAGCATCTCTACATCCAAGTCTACCCATTTAATCTAGAGTGCAAGTAAAAGGTTAACACTGCACATAATGCAGATTGAGAAAAGACTGTGAAATCGGTCTTTTCTCTTGATCTCAGCTGGACATCACTTCTTCATCTTGAGGTCAGCTTCTATGGCACTACGGCGCCCCCTGGTGCCTCCATCCTACAGTCAAAGAAGAGGAAGACGTCAGATTACTTACTTTCAATACCAAACTAAAGTGTGACTGAGGAAACTTACAGAGTAAATTGTGTTCAAGTTAATCATAAAATGAAGTGTTTTTTTTTGCGTTTTTTTTTAATTAAAGTTCCTAACATCAAACATGACTGAGAGCTTAAAGGTTAAACTGGAGGTTTTAATATTGAATTCAGGAGAAATAGAGGGGAAAGACAGGAAAGTTTTCAAAGGTTATTATATAAAGGGTACTCACAAAAAGTGAAAGGAGGAAGGCAGGAGAGGACATGGACACAGTATCCTGTAAGAGGAAATTGATGCACATCAGAGCTCGGTCTCAAAAGTGAACGCAAAGTTTCAAGGAGAGAACAAAGGAGCAATAAATTCAAAAGAAGGAAAGTTTGAAACAAGCTTTAAAGGAACTATTGCTCAGACACATTAAAAACCAGAGACATTGCAATAATATTGACTTTTACCTCTTGGGTGCCCTTTGTCCACTTCAGACATTTTTTTAAGGAACATTACGAGCATGTTTATCTTACAAACATGGAGCCAGATAATCTCTAATCAATAATTCCCAAGGCACTTCCTGAAATTTAAACACTCGCCTCCTTCACTCCACTCCAGTCCTGGTTTTGGTTGACTTTTGATGCGCTATCAAATATCACTAGTAAAACCCTCCAAACTTTCTACAACTAAGAATCTCTTGTCGTAAGGGCACTTAGGTGACATAAAAAAACTCAACAAACATGAAAAAAAACAACTCTGTAACACTAGCTGGCTCACTGCAGTCGTCTTTATTCACCAGAGTTTACACACCGAGTACAAAAAAAAAATCAGATTGAGTCAGGTTTATTTTGTTTTTGTTAAATCATCAGCGTAAAGTAGCTGTTAAGAAAATCTGTTTGCATTCCCGTATTTGAGGACATTACATCAACATCAAAAGCTTGACTTTGGTTGAAATCTACATGGTGGTTTGAGGATAAATATTGAAGTACGAGTAGCCAAACTAAAAGTAAATCAGTATGAGATCAAATGTCATTTTTTGGAGAAAAATGACCAGCACATTTACTTGGTTCATGAGTTTGTTTGTTTTTTTTTCTACCTCTGTCAGTCTGTTTTCTCTCCCTCGTCCCTTCTTCTGTACTCCCTGCTTTTGTCAAAGACTCTAGTAAAGCACCTTATCAGTAGAGTCCTGTTTGCGCGTGCTCTCTCGGCCCCTCAGGCTCTTGGCGCTGATGCCAGACTCTGATGTCTCCATGATAAGCTGGGTGGCAAGAAACTGCTGGAGCTGCTCCAGAACATCACGCTGCATCTCCAGAGCCATGTGGTACACGTCATGATCCAGGCTGTTGTACATGACGGCGTTCTGAAACATCAGCATGATGTCCCTCTGGAACTCAGCGGTGGTCCGTATCAAACTGGTCTCAATGTTCTTTTTTATAGTGGCTAGATCCATGGGCCTGCGGGGAGTGGAGGACATAGTAGAGGACTTGTTATCTCAAGTTGGTCCTGGTAAAAACTTATGATCAATCAACATATGATCAATATAATTTGTGTGGATACCTGTGCACAATACTGTGGTATCCTGGTGCGATTTCTTCTGTAACTGGCTGAAGGAAGACATTTGCATACCTGCAACAAGTCCACATAAAAGCTGTTATGGTAATAATTCTTTAGAACATTGTAAAAAAAAAGAAAAAGAAAAAGAAACATTGGTAGACAGAAAATGGTGTTATATTACTAGAGCAAGAGGGAAGTTTATACAGTATTAGATCAAACATCAGTGAGAGTGTGTCGGATCAAATTCATGAATGAACCTTTATGCATGTTGAATGTGATCTGATGGTTTAGCTTTGGAATTTTAAGGTTTTAATTAACTGGTTTGAGAGAGAAAATTCCTATGTCTCCTTAGCCAATATCATTAGTGGACAAAGGTCAAAAGTCACAAGAATCACATTTTATTTTATTATAGTTTGTTTGGGTGATGCATTCAGAATCATTGGAAAACAGTTAATGGGTGGATGTAATACGTGACAATGCATATAGGTAGACTGAAAGGCGCTATGGACTTAAAGATCAGTCACTGGGAGCATTTTTGAAACTCAAAAACTGAAGGTTTTCATTAGATTACAAGATCTGGTCTGTATTCCTTAGTGTACATATTTTTCATCTCAGTTTTAACTCACGTACAAATAACCTATTTAACTCTACTCCTTGAGAGTGGGTGTCATGTACTAAAGGTTTTTTGTTGTGTGTGCATTTTATTGCGGAAACTATATAAAAGAAATCTGAAAAGTCCCAAAATTTAATTGACAAAAAAGAGGGCTAGAGCCATACCATCATTGAGTGATTCACACACCAGCAAGTTGACAAATAATTTAAGCAAGTTTCGCAAACATTTATTTTGCATTTATAACAAATTCACACCAGTTTCTTTGCTGGGGAAGAAATAAATAATTAAAATAGTATTATAGTAATTAATATTATAATAAAACTTAATTAAAACTCTGATGTAGTCCCTCTCCTCACTAGGATATATAAGTTGATTAATGGGTATATTTGAGACTCTTTATTGGCCCATTCTTAGGTTTTATGTTTTTGGGACAGATGGAAAATATTCTGCTTAATGAGATTCAGGAAGATCAAATGCATTCTTCCTAATGCATGATGAGTTCATTAAATGTCTGAAGGCTAAGAGAAGTGATGGGACCAAGAAAGGTATTCACATATAAAAACACCTGTGTTGTACAATATGTTGAGAAATGTGTTGGCTTGCACACACGCGGTGTGAATGTGTGAAGCGGTCCATGCTGTTATTAGCCATGACCTGACCTGTGATTGGCTGCTGCACGCCACACGAGCATAATGGCTTTCTTCCAGATCTTCTGAGCCTGAAGGGCTTCCAGGTCCTCACTGCAAACAGAACTGCACAAAGACGGTGATTACGCGGGGAAACCACAGGCAAGGCAATCGCTGTGCATATAAGCAGGAACCTGCAGCATGCGGCACGGCAAAATTCAATGTAATTACACATCAGTGCTCATCTCCATCTCGTATATCTGAGGGGCTGATAGTGCTTTACTCACAACTGTGATGAAGCTGGGCTGCTGGCAATGGAGTCTGCTGTCGTGTGGAGCTGTAGAGAAGAGGAGGCCGTGTGGAGGCTGTATCCATCTTCGCTCTCGCTGGCTGCAGGTTCCAGCTCCCCATCCGGCTCCGAAAAGAACTCCTCCACCCCGTCGCCGTCTTCTTCTCCTTCTGGCCCGTTAAGCTCATTGCCCGTTTTAGTCCCCGAGGCATTGTCGCCTTCCTCGTCACCATTTCGACCCTCTACTTTTGTCTTCTGCAACGACGGAGAACGCAAACGCGGAGGGAATCAAACCAAGCGTAGAGTGCAGGGACACGGTGCGAGCTACGCACTCTGCATTTTCAGTACAGCAATCACGAGCATTATGTTTCGCTTTGACCTCGTTGGGTGCTATACCTTGGGATGCCTTTCTGTCAGTGGGCTATCTTCTAATACTGAGTCTGCCAAGATAGTAAAGATGAATAGTAAGAATGAAATGGTTATGCAAAATGCATAGTTGTGTGGCAACTGCATGTCATGTATGAAGCAAGTTATTACCAAGATTCAAGCATGCACGTGCATACCTTTGTGGGGTTTTTCAGGTTTTTCCTGTCCCCACTTTTCGTTTTCACATCTAATGGAGACATCCATTGAAATGCGCGATTTCGAGTGCATCGCCCCTCCAGTCTCTTTCATCGCCTCCGACTGAGAAGGCGCTTCACTGTCACACTGCTTCAAACCCTTTGAGTTGCACAAGGACGAGGAAGTGGAAGGGAGCCTCCTCAGTCCAATGGGAAATGTTGCGAGACAGTTATCTTGAGTGTTGCAGAGGGAGGAGAGTGAAGCCTCTGTCCTCTCCTCCACGGCTGAGGACTGTGGAGCCCCTGTGGGCACTGCGGAGTGAGACTCGTGAGGCCGGAAAGGCCCGGCATCCCAGGCACCAGACAGAGCGTGGCCATTCTCTTCACAAAGGGACAGAGCAGCCTCAACTGCAGCTGCATCCAAAGCCTCTGCAGCCTCATCTGCCTGCACAAACAGAAAAAAACAAAAACAAAACACGACTCTATATCTTCAGGCAAACTCATGACAGCCCCAAAATCTCCTTAATGATGTTGACATGTAAACTGACTAATCTCACCTAACAACCATTTTTAAAATCCTGTCATTTTCAAAAAACCCCAAGGGGTTTGATTTTGTACACTTTTGCTGTAAGTAAATTAGCATAAATCTAGAAAGCTATTTTGGTCATTTGAACCTTGTCTTCAATAATGGCGATTATGTCCCCCACTGTCTTCAGATCCAGCTCGTCCCCCATGTAGGACACGGTCACATCGTCCTCGCTGAGCTCGGAGACTTTATCCTGCGTGGAAACCGGCAGACTTCCAGCCGCCACAGACGGCCCCATCCCATCCACTCCTGTACAACAGAGCAACAACACGTCACAGCTAGAAACTCTTTAATGTCATTTATTTGCAGGTGAAAAGATGCAAGGGTTAGGCTTTCCTCTTTAAAGCGTTATTAATATCATTTAGCATCACAAAGATGGAATGACATGCTTGTCATATATGAGGGATTTGTGTGAAAAAGGTGTTTAAATCAATAAGAAGACACCACACAAACTGATGGAATGACATAAAATTCCCATGCTGTGAGGAGACTGGAAGTACAGACCTGTATGTGCCGAGACAGCAGAGTCAACCGAGCCGGGCGTGGCTGCAGAGAGGGGAACGGTGGAGGCGGAGTCTGCACTGACCATGAAGCCTAACGGTGATGAAAACTGGCTGGGACCTGCCTCCAGGAGACGGGACAGCATCGGAGCGCCTGTCACGCACGAATGCAGACAAATCAGATGAACTACCATCTCACAGATTCAAGGTTGGCATTAAGTAAAACATTCAAATCCTCATTATTTTTCATGAGCATTGCAGATCTATGTATGTACAGTACCTGATGCCTGAGAGTGAGGCTGGACAGGTGGAGCCAGCTGCTCATGTGCTCCGGCACTAATGGACAATTCACCTTCTCCTATCTGAGAAACAGACTCATCAACATCGTGTCACATCTTCAATGTGCTTGTTTTCTTTAAAATAAAGAATGCTATTTCACCATTAGAAAACTGTTGAATGAGATCTGTCGCTGTATGTATGACAAATTAATAACTGAGGAGTTTTTTTTTTCTTCTCAAATCACGTCAGGACAGAAACCAACGCTTTTAAACGCACTTATACAGGCATATACAGCAATCCTCATCAAATAGAAAGAAAGCAATCAAAAACCTCAAGAGTCCTGCAGCCGTTCGTGAGTAAACGTTTTCCCCCCGAATTCAATCATTTTGCAAGATAGGCTAAAAGGTCTGAAATATCTGATCAGTGTAATGATCAGCTCCACGTACCAGTCTGGAATTTGTGGCCAAGATATTGCCCTTCTTCAGTAGCTCCGACAGGAGTGGAGAGGGCGGCGGTGTGGCTTTCTGACCGAGAGGCTTCTTTTGAGTGGGGTCGTCCAGAAGTGAGCCGAGCCCGACATCTTCCCCGCCAGATGCAGCGGGCTCTCCAAATGTCATTAACCTGGCGGTCCCTGAAGCCTGGAGCCAGACAGAGGGAGGCACACAGTGCTACAGCCGAAAACAACGTGTGGACGCTTTCATTGATCTGCTATCAGCTGAAAATAGTCCCCAAATCTTAAGCTACTCCTTCACAATCTTCAAAGTAATGTTGATTTAGAATCAATAACAACATGGTTGAGTAGATCTAAACTAGTATGATGCTTAAAGAAAAAAAAAAAAAAAAAAAAAAAAAAAAAAAAAAAACACGGGCCGAGCCCTTTAGTTACGTACTGTTTTTGAACTCGTTCTCAGCGTGCTCGCTCTTAGCAGTCGTA
>OMNM01000306.1:0-20690 GCA_900302745.1 Parablennius parvicornis
TGTGTGTGTGTGTGTGTGTGTGTGTGTGTGTGTGTGTGTGTGCGTGCGTGCGTGCGTGCGTGCGTGCGTGCGTGCGTGTGTGGACCCAGTGGGGAAAGTGTGGAGAGGATGGCTGTTTGTTTGTGTACGTGTAAGGGAGAATGTGTGCAAGGTTATATATGGAGCTATTTTCTAACCGTACCAAAAGGTCTGAGCAGTCACAACAGTGGCTACAGCATATAAATACATTCATGTGCACAATAGTGTTTTTTTTTTTCCAATAGTGGGAAAGAGGAAGTGCACTAAGCAGTGGATAGACCTCTGCCGCCTCAATGTTGAGTCACTAAAAGCTTTACAGCATTACCGCAGCCGTATTTAACTTATTTAATGTAGTAGCTGCCAGTAGACATCCATAATTTTGTTAGCTCTCTTGTCATTATCCACAGGACAGATATATTCACATTTGATTGATCAGTGGATTGACTGATCACTTTACCTGTTAATTACTGTCACTGTCATTCCTTCTCCTCTTGTCGGAGCAGGCAGTTCCTCTCTGGCCTGCCTCTCTTCTCTGTGTATTCATTAAGCAGGCTCCATTAAAGTTTGACTCCCCGGGGCAAGTAAAAACCTCGTTTAGCACAGCCTGTTCAGCCAAGACGGGAAACGCCAGACCCCCTCAGCCCTAACTGGATTAGAAACCAGCCAACGGATGGGCCGCAGGACAGAACCTCTTGATCCAACCATTTAAGACCACAGTACACCAAAAGCAGAGGCGGCTAAGATGTGAAGAAAGCATTGAAATACAGTTGAAATACAGTATCTTCAGAAAGTTCATAGCTGTTTAGTTTTATGTTGTCTTTTTTTGTATGTTTATATTTTTTTAACTTTCTTATCAGAACTTGGCAAACAACATGTTTGGACATGTGAATATGTTGTTATTTATTCAGTGAATGATTCATGAGAGATGAAAAAGCTTTAAATGCTTCACTTCAAGACTTCTTCATATTTACCTAAATTAGCATCATGTTTATAGAATTCCTCAGATCTGTGCACCCCAAACCAGCAAGTACAGAAATTAACACAAGCACATAGTATATCTCTCAAACCCCACAGATGAGCTTTCTCATACTTCACCACAACTATCTGACCAACTCTTTTACATCGGTTCTTCATGGAGAGGATCATTTTCTTTATCTTTAACGTTCCTCTTTGTTCTTATCAGCCATCTCTCTTTTTGGACTCCCTTGAGCCTGCTAACATGCAGCATCAAGGGCTTGTAGTTTGTTACCAGCTTCCGTATGTTGTCAGACGATCATAAAAATAAGTTAGAAGATGATTGCATGTCATGCAGACCTGCTTCATACAATGCAGGAGAATCATGAAGTGTTTATCCCCATTATTTGAGATCTTGGCCATTTTTAACATGAAGATTTAACACTGCAACATTATTATGTGACAGAAATCTGCAGAGAGCATAATGTTTCCCCTTTAATTGGAATCCCAATAATTCCTGTTTTGTTATAGCATTTTACATTGTAGATGTACCACAGTGATTAGATAAAAAACAGAATCATAAATCCTTGAAAATCATTTTTTCATGTTTCTTCTGTATCCAAGAGAAAAACAATATTAGGGGGTAAGCATCTTCATTTAAAATTAATTTTTTAAATAATGCCTTCTCTTCTAGTTGAAATAATTGATGATTTGCAATTTATTGTGATTTCTCTGTGAAAAAAAAAAAAAAGTGTATCGTAAGCCAGACTTGAACAATTGGCTGCTCATGGACCCTGTCGTCATTCTCTGTGTCATCCTAAGCCCGTTTCCAAACATTTTTCAAGTGTATTTTCACTACATATCGTTTAACCTTTTTCAAAATAAGGAAATGCATTTCAACATGATAAATCTGAAATGCATGTATATAGATTGCTTAACTTGATTTACATACGTTTAGTTCTTCATGGTTACTTACAAATTCCTATGTATTCTTGTGGTAAAATGTTCTCCTCTTCCAGACCATTTTGTGTCCCTCTCAATAATTTAAATTCCCAGTCTGCTTATCTAATTCAATGATAATAATGGTCATCTCAAACATTTATAAGAGAACTCAGCAGAAGCCGATTTTGGCATTGCATATGCAGTACCAGATGGGCGTTAGACAGAAACAAAAAGCCTTTTGGAGGTGTCGGGTTAACTGTTTGAATGATCACTGTCATAAACAGACTGGTATGTAAGCACTCCTCTCGACGTCCCAGCCCTTCCTCCCCAATTCTCTTATCTGGCTCTCTCTTGTGACACATTTTAAGACTGTTCTCTGATGATTTACACGTCTCTTCCAAACAGGCAGACAAAGATCACAGATCTCCGCAACACAACCCCTAACACCATTATCTTTCTGTGAGATATTAGTCACATGGGACATTAACGTGTTTTATTACATGGAAAGAAATTTTGTTTTGTTTTTATGCACAGTGATTCATTTGTTATTCCCCCTAGTCATCTATAACTATTCACTAGAACAAATTCTGACCTTTCTTCTGTCTACCTGATGGTGTCTCCGTGTTGCAGTAAGAGCCCTCAGTGTTTCCATGCTTGACCTTCGTAATAAACGAAGAGGAAAGCAAAACGTTAAACTGGGGTCAGATAAACTGAGCAGTGACGTCTCGATTATGTAATACATCACCGCAAGAGAGCGGAAGACAGTGATGAAGGGAGACAGATGGAGAGGAAGACACCTTTTAAACCTACACTAACAAAAATATTGTTTCATCTGTCAGAGGCAGTTTCACATCTATTAAACTGAATCCTGTTTCATCTTGCTTTCCTCTTCCACTCTGAGCTCTGACATCCTTTTAGAGACCAGTCAACAATTTAGATATAGTTTATATCAATTTGATCTCCAGTGGGCCAGATCTATAAAATTAAATTATATGATAATAACAGTTCTTGTTTGATTTCTTTGCAAGAACTGAACAAGTTAAAATTGCAAAGGAAATTAAGTGTAATCTCAGCAAGATGCCAACGATGTTTCCCCAGTGTCAAATACAGGGAAATATTCAAAAATCATTGCCTCCAATGTTTTTTTTGTTGTTTTTTTTTAGTTTGCACTTATTCAAGAAAAAAACAAATTAAGCAATGTTTTTGAGCACACCCAGAAAACTGCAGACTGCTTTCATTTTGAATGTCTCTGTTTATTTCTGTTGTTAGTTGTGGGTGTCTTTGCTCAGATTGAGAAAAAATTAAATAGTACATGTGTTCTGCTCAGGATCACATCCTACAGTGATGTAATCTCAAGTTCAAACATGCATCATTCTGACAGTTGTGGGTGTTTTCCTCACTGTTGATGTGACGCTTCATTGGTCAACCTAAAACATTTTGAAAGTACACATCATCGCACATCAGACTGCATGAATCAAGCCAAAGCCAGACTGGCTTTACAAATATTACCGTTAGAGATAATACCCCAGGGATATCAGCTCAGAGAAGCTGGGGGCGGGAGGCGGTAAATTGGGCAAAAAGGGGAAAAAAATGGGGAAAAACAGAAGGAAGCCACTGAGTGTCAGGGGAGTTGTATGAATCCATTATGGTGTGGCTGTAATTAAGAGGGACAAACAGACTGTGTAGAGGGAGCAGTGCAGGGTGTAAAAGCTAGCCACAGCCCTCTGGGATCAATATGTCTCCATTCACATCAGCCTGGACAGGAGCTGTCCAGCTCTGTGAGTGCTGAGCCTCACTCTGCAGTATCCAGTCTGACTCAGGCTGACACTGAAGGCTGCAGGTAAAATCAGCCATGAATGTGTGAAGTATTATGTCCTGATAGATGTATAATACAGCGTGCAGGCAGCTCACTGAAGGAATTTAATGACAGACACCTGTTGAAGGCAACACAGAGGAGATTAAAAAGGGAAAAGACAGAGAGACCAGCCGGGGAAGATAATGAAATCAAAATGACAAGACAAGAGTGAGGGAAAATGGGAGCCCACATTGAGGAGATGATGACAGGCAGAGGGAGGAGCACTGATAACCTTGCTGGCTTAAAAGCTTCCTCCGGAGCCTAATCAGGCGTCCCAATTACAAAGACAAGCTCCCAATGACCCCCCGTCTCCCCCCACCCTCCTCACCAGTGCCTGATGTCCCCCTCGATAAACGGCATTATTAATTAAAAGGCTCCAATTGAATCTGTGTCTGATGGACGAGCCTCTGGACGATTAGCTGCGAGACCTGACAGAGCTTATTTCTACATGATGGAATCTGTCGATAAAGGGAAGGAGACAGGTCAACACATTGATACAATGTCATACACATAACGGTGGACAAACACACTGACAAACCCTGCTAGGCGACATTTTGTTGCTCATGTTATTTGTTCTATAATCTATGTCACATAAAGTGATAACGATGCAGCCGTGGTCCTGAGAATCAGACTGTAGTCTTGGCATGTAAACCTCAGAGAAAAGCATGACTGATTGTTTAATCAAAGCATCTACATACAACAAGTTACAGTTTTTCTTATTGGCTAAAAACAAGTTCTTGCAATGCTCTGTGGGTAGCTTATTACTGTCGATTTATAATTCATTCTGATCAATGGAGTAGACAGTAGGGATCGATGGGAGAAGAATAATACATTTTTATAAGCAAGTCGGAAATGTAAAAGAAATGAAAGAGTTTTGGCACAAGCATTTCAATACACATCTGTCCACTCATCTTCTGCACTTAATCCAGTTCAGTTCCGTGGGGCTCTATCTGTGAGTGAAGGCAGGTCACATCTTGGAGAGGTTTACAACACACTTACATTCTTACCTACAATCTATAGTCACCAATTAACCTCACATGCATGTTTTTTGTTTGTATTCTGGGAGGAAACAAGAACCAGAACAAGACACTGATGAGAATGCAGGCCGTTCTCACGCTAACAGTGCAAGCACATCAACAACATAATGGCACAAGATATTATTCTGATTGAAAGAAGTGACAAAAGTCTCATTTTATCATCCAGACAGGGTACACAACCAGCTCTCTTTATTAATATTGTTTGTTCTCATAAGACTTCTTCACCTGACACAGATTCAGTGAGATTTTTTTCTCAGAATTTGTTCCCACATAGCTAGTTTGATAAGAGATTTAGATCACCTGACCATGCAAACAAATTTGATTAATGTTCAAACTTTTGGTTCCACATTTTCACAGCAATTAAGTTTATTCAAACAGGGAAAATTCCTTTTTTATATGTACATTTGTTTATCTGAATTTTATTTTGTATCATCTATGTGCTTCACACATAGATTTTAAACAGATAAGTAAAATCAAATGCCTGCAATTAAATGTGTTGACTCAACCTCACTGTCAGAACCTTCTTCAGATGTTTGGTTTCTGACTCCCTTTTAAAATCTATCTTTGTTTTATTGTTAGTTTGTCTGTTGTTATCAGTGCCTGTCTAACTGCACACACTCAATAATGAATAATCAACAATGCAAAAACAATAAGATGAGATTTAGTTTTCTCTCTCCATGAAAATACCATACAAACAATAATTTAAGAACAAAAATCTCAGTGCAGAAATAATAAAATGTGTTTGATTACTAGTTTTGGGTTGTAACTAAAAATAAAATAAAAGATAATACAGATATTTTTGCTTCGCTTTGGATTTATTAACTTCTCTATTGGACATTGTGGTTTTACATACAAAACATGAATTGCAATAGTTTCTTAGTGCAGCAATACGGAAAAGCTAGACACATTTTTAACTGTGTCTTTTTGAATATCTGAAAAGGATTTTCTTTATTATGTAATTTACGTCAACCTTTTTTTTCCATTAAAGAGAATCTTTGAATCAACAGCTTATTTTTTCTGTTTTGGTGTTTGACATCTACCAGACAAGGGTGTCTAATGGTTAATTAATTTTCAGCCTAATTTAAATCCATCTCATGACCATCTATTAAACCACATTCTCACGGTCAGGTCAGAAATGTCTGATTGAGAGGTGGCCAATAGCTATTTATTGGAGGCATGTAGACGTGGCTTGGCTTGGCTGGGACGCCCAACCACCTCTACCCCTCCATCCTCAGGGGAAGCCTGAGGGATCAGATAAGAGCAGGTTCCCAGATCAGGGTCAGATTGACAGTTGAGTGCCTAAGGAAGAGTAATGGGCTTGGGACTCCGATTGGGAGGAGGGTCCCTTAAACTGGAGGACCCCAAAGGGACACGCAGGGTCTCTCTCAATGTGTTAACCATGCCGATGGCTTGTTTTGGGGGAAATTGCATCAATGGTTATGCACAATAGACCATACATCTTATGATGAAATGAAAATGTATTCAAATTGATCTTCTTCTTTTTTTCTAGTTGGATCGTCTTTTTTTTATCACTAATTTTGGCAATCCTAATCTTTTTTTGTTTTTTCCAACTGTGAAATATTTATGACTGATGCGATTAGACATTGACAAGAAAACTGATTGTCATTAAAGTCTCCTGGGAATCATCCATGATTGAACACAATAGTTAAATAATGAGAGCTTTAGTTGTGACTGATTCCCATGTAAGCATCCGCTCTAGATGCAGCGGCTTTGGGTAAAGCAGAGGTCAAATGGTCGATGGAAGAATTTTATCTCCAGAATCCCCCTCAGGCCAAAAACAACTTATGATTAATTTAAATTTTAAAAGTAGACTGCAACAAAACTGAGAATTAGTACTTTTACTAGTTTACTAAGCTTATCTCCTTTGCGGCAGTGTGATTTACTACTTGTTGGTATTTACTGGCTTTAGAAGCACAGATAAGTTTAACCAGAACGCAGAATCCACATGTCTCATCTGAAGGGGGATTGTATTCTTCATTTTATCAAAAATAAATGACATTTTGGTTGCCCGAAAAAGCAAAAGAGGCGATGCACTCCCAAGGCCATCGAGGACTCCTCTAGGGCTTCTCACTTAACCAGAGAAATAATGTTGCTGCAGACACAGACTGCATTATAGTCCTTAGCCTGCAGACAACCTTTTGCATATTTTCCCCTTTTTGGTGGATAGAGCTATGAGACGCCATGTCTCTGCTCGACACACATACACAGACGCGCGCGCACGCTTGATTATATACACATACTCATGCCCCTTACAGCCGTGAAGTGACCTATTAACCCAGTACACAGCACCATTTACACTCTGTTGCACACACTCGCATCTGATTACACACTTTAGGATTGCACTATGTAAACGCACCAAGTTATGGACATACATGTACACTCGCGGGGCCATTTCCGCTTGGCACACACACAAGGTGAAACACGCACAGTGTTGGTCAGACAGACTAACTGGCTCTCAGGCTAATTGAGTAGAGTGTGTGGCCCCGTGTGGCCCTAGTCTGACCCCTCTGTAGCCAGGGACACGACTGAGCCTCTGCTTTGATACATTTGATACGGTTTAAGTGAGGAATGAAGACCTAAGCCTGTTTACATTTGAACTGGATTAGTGTAGGGGTGACAGTGCTATAGCGAGAGTGAGGGTCAACTAAAGCAGAAGTATTGGAGGAGCTAAAAACAGAAATGAGTTATCGTTTTTTCACAGTTTCATATGTGACTTTGTACATTTCGTGAAAGAACTCTGATGATTCTGCTGTTGCTCCGTCATTACTCAGGTCACATCTCACATAAAGCTCCATCTCTTTACTTTTAACTTTCTTTTGTTTGTGTGCTAAAATAGCATGCCCTGCTGACAATAAAAAGGACTTTTTGTATCCAGTGTACCCTTTTGGTGAGTGATTTAGTTTACTGTGTATTATGTGTATCATTCCATTATGTATTAGTCAAATCAGTCCCTGCACATTATTGTAATTGAGTGACTGAAAACAGGAGAAATCTGATATCTCTGTCCCTGTCTCCCTCTGTGTGTGTCTCTTTTGCTTTTTCTCTCTCACTCTCTCCTCTTGTAATGATTTGATGTTGCTAATGGCTTCCTAAATTTTGTAGAAAGGGCATAACCAGTACTGTCTCGAGTTTCAGGAGCTGGAGGTCTGCCAGACAGGGATGGGGGTGGGTTTGAAAGGAGTCACGGCTAGGCTGGATACTCTAGGTAAGAAGGTTGAGTAATGAGTGTAAGTATCAACAGGGTGTTATCCTTATAATAGTTTCCTTTCAAGATATTATTATTTCCTGTTGTTCCCACATCCATACGTCACCAAATGGAGAATTTCCCCGAATAAATCAAATGCTTGAAGACTGAACTGTCTTTTTTCTGAGAAATATTAATGGCAGTGGAGTCGTCAAGGACAAACTATTTAAATACTCTGGAAACACTTTGATTCATAACATGAATTAACTTGTCAGATTAAAAAAAACAAGTAACAAATCCCAGATTTGGCAGGGCTGTAACTACAGTGAGTAAGTGATAACATTTTGCCTCAAGGTGTGTCTGGCCACTGCTGGGACTAACACACACGGACGGCAGCCCTGACGCTGCCAGTAGAATGGATCCTATTGTTGGAGTGCTCCGCTGCTCATTCAAGTCAGCCCACATGAAAGAAGTCAATGGAAGGGAGAATGACGAATGAATGTGTTGATGCTTGTAGTTTACATGCTTGTGCATCTACTGCAGTGTGTGTTAGCGTGCACACGGCAGTGTGCTTGTGTGTGTTTGCTTGTTTGTCACATGATGTCCTTTGGCGATCCCTAACTAACCGTACAGGCGCCAGTGGAAGGTGGGGCGGGGGGTTGAGAGACGGGCATGAGAAGACGCAGAGCGAGGAAGAGCGGCTATGGAGCCGGCGGAGGGGGGCACGCTGGCTGACTGCTGTCACATGATGGGCATATAATGAAGCCAAACTACATTCGAACTGTTGGATAACTGCGCAAATGACTCATGACCTGACTTAGCATTGTGTAAACATGTGGCTTCAGCTGAGCCTTCTGAGT
Source organism: Parablennius parvicornis (assembly GCA_900302745.1). Classification (NCBI taxonomy): domain Eukaryota; kingdom Metazoa; phylum Chordata; class Actinopteri; order Blenniiformes; family Blenniidae; genus Parablennius; species Parablennius parvicornis. The sequence continues at coordinate 8,872 of OMNM01000306.1, forward strand.
ACAGCAGCAAATCAGGGGATACACTTCTGTCAGCACTGGGAACAGAGCAAAAAGAAGAGGCTTTACACCTTTAAAAAATCCTAATGCACCCCAAGATTTTCGACTTGCTGATGTTCTCGCTGTATGGCGTGTGTGTGTGTGTGTGTGTGTGTGTGTGTGTGTGTGTGTGTGTGTGTGTGTGTGTGTGTGTGTGTGCGCGTGTGTGTGTGTGTAAACTTGGATCTCATGCCAATATCCAGCATGGGACCTGTAAAGCATAATGTTGGTATTAAAAATACTTCAAAGAGGCAGAACATTTCATCACGAGCAAATTAAAGCTGAAACATTATGCCAGGGTGGTATTTCTGAGCAAAAGGCCTTGTTCTTCTGACAAGAGTCCAGCGTCAGCAGGCAGAGCATGGCAGAGGTGCATATATTTTACACTCAAGGAGTACCAAGGATATGTACGTGTGTGCGTAAAAATGGGATGAAAACACAAATGAGGATTGGTAGAGGAACATCATGACTGTAAATAGTATTCAAAGCACAAGCGAGAACAATGGGTCACTTTGTATTTTTCATTCACCAATCTATTTCTTTGAAATGCCAAACCGTTTTTATTTATTTTTTTCTGCTGTGGTCCAAAACATCCACCAACAGATGCACAAATTGTGTGTTTTTTGTGAGCACTTTCCATCCAGGATTATTTTAGCCTCGATGTAGCGAAGACAGGGGATATTGAATCTGACGTAACAAAGCTACAGGGAGAACAAAGAAGTTTTCTGTGAGATAAATACTCATTTGAAATTGAAAAACCTTTAAATCTTGTTTTAGTAAAACCACAAATTATTTGGATTTTATGACGATAGCGTGGATGCCAGTGATAGGCAAAATTGACAAGCTCATCTGAAAAAATTCACAGTGGCTGTGTTGGACTCTTCATGACAAAAGCTTAGTAATGCTGTCATAACTAATACTCATGCACCATTAATCAAACAGTCTGCGTGTGAGAACGAGGTTGTATATTGGACGGCACTTTGCGAGTGTGTGTGAGGCTCCATGTGGCCGAGGTGGTAGTGTTTACCCAGTTCATAAGCAGCGGTTGGCCGCAGGCCTGGTACGCATGGCCGTGATGGGCCACTGTGAAATGTTCCTGACAGAGTTCGCCTGCTGCCCTTTCCACTGTAAGTCAGTGTGCATCTGTGGGAACATGTCTGTGCTTTGTGTGTTACATCGAAGCTCTTTATAGATTTGTAGATTCCACTGACTAAACATTGCTTTACTCTTCACAACCTGTCACCTTCTCTCTTTTTTCCCTTCACAACACAGATGATATTTAATGCTGAAGAAAATTCAGGTATGATTCTAATAGGTGAACACTTACAGAGGAAATGGTAAGAATGTTAATTTGATGGGAAAGAAGGAAATAAATCAATGAAGGCTCAACCATTTCTTTCGCATTTGCCAGTCCCTTCTCCTCCCTTCTGTCATCTATGTTTTTCCCCTTCTTTTCGTTCTTGAGCTCTTGATCACTTCTCTTTCCCCTCTCCGCTGCATTCCGCACAGTTTTGTCATTCTGCCAAGGAAACGAATCAGAGAGCCCTCTCTCAGCCACCACACTTTTCCTTTGTCTCATTCTGCCCCTCTCCGCTTCTGTCCGCTGCATCCTACCGTCTCAGCACACTTCACTGTGACCGGCCGCAGCCTGAGATGTCACACTAGGACCAAGGGCAGTCGGATAGTGACCAAGGTCAGCTGACCTCGTGTCCAGCAAGTATATCTGCCCATCTTTGAAAGGGTGTTGTAAAATGGTCACTCTTCTTTTGAGGACAGTGTCTCCTATTCCAACACTTCTCTCCTTCCCTTTGAAAGACTTTAAAAGTTTCAAACTGTTTTCTTATTTTTCCCCACAGCTAATTTGATGTGTCTCTATGTGCCAGTTATCATTACCACAGAGCTTGTTATTTGCACCAATAATTGAACGCGACCGTTCACTGCTCTGACTTTAATTAATTTTCATGTGTTGTTCTCTTTTTTTCAAGATGATCTCCAGTGAACCATGGCAGTTGTGAAATGTTTTAATCAGACGGGTAAATGGAATAATTCTATCAGTCAATTTGGTCTTGTCTTTATTTTTACATGGCTGATTAACCATGTTACCAATTGTTCAACCAACTGGGTGGATTAGTTGGATCAGATGTGTGTGTATGTACCGACACTGGTGCATGCGCGCTTGTGTGTGCGATGCCAATTAATGATGGTTTGGCAGGCTAAAAGTTAATCAGTGGCATAAACATAGCGGAGGGAAAGAGACTCGGCTTTAACTGAGCAAGAGAAGTGAGATTACACCTGCCCACATGACCATTGGCCTCCATAACAGCCTTGACCCAGCAACAAGGGCGGTTGAGGGGGGCTGGCGGCATGTCTGAGATGTTACAAACGGCTTCTCTGAGCTGCTTTATACAGTCATGTTTGTGTCAGGAACACATATGAAGAAGGTCTCTGTTACAGTGAAACGTCCTTATGGGCTTCTGTGTACTTGGCGACCCAAGGCGCTGCGAGCAGCTCGATGGTGAACGTGTTGCTCTGCTGTTTCTTGCCTCGCTCTTATCAGTACAGATAGTACTCACATAGACGCTCATACCCGCACAGAGGCTCTGCTAGCCACAGCAACTGATGAAGTTGATGCAAGGCCGCTGTGACGTCAAGAGGACAGGGCCTTATCTGTCCTTATGGTGATGGCCATGATGGAGTGATGGCAATCTTCTCTTAGGTTCTTGTGTGCTTTCTGACAAGACGGCTGAAATGTGCAGACATGTAAGCACAGTCAGGTGTGCTCAAGGTATCAGCATGCCCGAAAACTCCAAATGCGAGTGCTTCACAACCGTACTGGGTGTTTGTTTTGAGCATCTTCTCAACCAGGGAGTCCACAGAGGCAAATGATCAAGGTCATGCAGAAACCACAGGGAAGTGAGTTTATGTCACTTGCCCATTTTTTTCTTCTTTTTTTTTGACTCATCGTACTCTCACCGCAGTGTCTTTCTTTCCGAAAAATATGGCAGATGCATATCAAGCTGTGTCTGCTCAGGGGAGATAAGGACCAGTTAGGTGCTGGGGTTGCAACATCCCACTGAGCCAATGAGTGAGCGCAACGCCTTTTTCATACCGATCCTCAACAGATAGGCCAGCGGTGCGTGTTTGAGTGTGCGCATGTGTGATGCCTCTGATAATTTCTGTCTCCACTGAATTCTGGCATCCACTATGTTATGGTTGCAGGTCTATGCACATCCTCTGTCCTGAAACTTCTTCAAAGTAAAAGAGAAGTTGAAGGAGAGGTTGGCTGTCCCATCCATGAATGTGCAGGCCGTTGATGTGAGAGATACTGCGTACTGAAATCGTATTGACCTTTGTGCTAATTACAAAGAGAAAAATATCTTTTGACATATTAAAAGTTTTCTGTCTTCTCTGTTTTATCTGTTGGTGGGATCTAACAGAGCTAATTACATCCACAGTTTTGCCCCTGAGAAATAAACTTTCATGTCTTTGATCTCTCACAAAAATGCCCTTGTGGCTTTTTAGTGGTTTAATCATATTGTGTTTTTTAAAAAGAACCTTATTTCACTGATTGTTCCATTTTCAATAAATTGGCCTGTCTGTTCATCCATGTCTTCTACCTACATTAACCTGACAAGCAAGAAAAGCCATAGACACAACAAGACGTCATCCTGAAGATAAAGACAGACAAAGAAAAGTCATCTAGGAATGCCCCCATGTCGTGTTTCTGCATGAACGACATGATGAGCAAAACTGAAATGAGGCTGGATTGGCTGGCTCCTTCTATGTAATTTAGTTGTACTACATTTTGTCTGGTGTGCCGCAGCATACAGACAAACTCTCTTGTTATTATTGCAAGTGAGCAGTGTACAAACGCTATATCTCAGTAGACTAGGAGTCAGTGTACTTAGATGCATTGGTCCATGAAAAGAAGCAGGCTTGAAAGTGAATTCAGGGCAGCCGCAGAGCAGCTCTGTCACTTAATCTGTCTCACAAGCAACTATCGTTAGCCTACAAAAGCAAGCTGAACAGCTTGGGAGTTTGAACCAGGCTCATCAGGTCCCTGTTCTTCTGTCCTCCACTGTCCTCCCGTCCTCGGTCTGCTCATCATTTCCTATGGGAGTGACCAGAGGATTCATCCAGGGGCAGGCACCTGGGTCCTATCCTCGCTCTCCTGGCTGTGGTCCAAGCTGCCGTCGACTCAACACTCATGCCTTTCTCCAGTTACCTGCCAGTGAAAGCAGGAGGAGCGGGGCCAGGGTCTGGGAATGGTAGGGGACATTATATGGGCGCGGAAGAGGATGGCAGGTCCAGACGCCCACTCCCCTGAGCCCTCCTAGGTATTAGTACTGTACTTGCCCCCCAGTCTGTCAATGGGAGCCTCCACATGAATGGGCTCATTTGTCCGCAGACAGTGGGGATGAATTTGTCTGTCGGAGCAAGTGAGCAGGAGGGCCTCAGCACAGCAGAACACGGTATGAATGAGGGCTGAACACTACCTGTCCCAGGTGAACATCCTGAATGCTCCCTGTCCCAGGTGAGAGGAGACTGACCTGGTTTTGAGGGTGAGTGGAGGGAGGGGTGCTCTGCATGTCCACACCCTGCCTTCAACAAGCTGGGCTGCAGCACCAGATCTGTTTCATAGTAAGACGAGTGTTGCTAATTCATAATGATCTTGATGATGATAATGATCTTAGCAAGTGCGTGTGTTGAAGAGAGCTGGATGGGTCTCTGGACATGCTGCCTCGTTTCAACTGGAATTGCATGCATCACATTAGCATGCATGGTACCATCAGTTTAGGGGATTGGAGATTTCAAGGAAGCCATTAAAACCTTTTAAACTATGTACAGCCCATAAATTCTATGAATATTAGTTTGCTCCCTTCAGAAACAGATTGCAGACCACAAAGCAATGCATTAAGGTCTATTATCAGCCAGTGTTTTTGTTTTCTTTGACACTTTCACTTCTTTACTGTCATATTAACAAACTGCCCAATGTTGCTTATAAGGTGTGAATAATGCAGAAATCAATGTATTTCCTTTTATTGTGCATTATTTTGAACTTCAAACTATTATTCAGAAATGTAACAAAAACATTAATCCCACTCTATATTCTTTTTTAGGTAAATGTTTTATTTAATATGCAAATACATACATACAGAAATATAGAATTTGTCAAATTAGTAACTAGTTGCTTTGGTCTGTCTGTCTGTCTTGTCTGTTTGATTGCTTGTTTGTTTGTGCGTTGCTGTTATGTCTTATGGGGAGAAAATGTTGGAAAGCTCAAATAATTGGACAAATACTTTTGGTTTGAGTTTATCCAGCATGAAAAACCATGCTCAGAATTACACGTAAATACTGCATAACCTCATACCCCTTTTCATCAATTTCTTTTGACTGTCTTTGTCAGATCTCTTGTGGTCTTAATTGGTCTTAATAGTGCACCAGAAGTATTTCCTGTTTGAAACTCACACTTCCTGTTATTTTTTTCTTCGCTATTTTAAAAACTTCTGTCTTTAGTCATGTCTTTTTTGAAGCTGTAACTAAGAGCCAGCTTTTTAGTGCTGGACCTGGGGTATGAAGAAGTTCACAAAAATTTTCAACATGTAAATTGATGATCCCTGATTATCTGCTACTTGCTATGTGCTCTGTCAGACATTTACAGATCACATTATCTGTACACGGTGGGGTTGATTTTTTTATTTTTTTTAAGTGTGAAAAGCCTCTGGAGAGTAAATGTTTCTATGACTACTGCTCACCAGGTGTTTTACAGGGCATACCCATGTTCTTCCTGTCATCCTCTGTCACAGAAGGGTGTACTTCTATGAATTACCAGTGATCCGTGTAAAGGGGAAGTGTCGGCCTCTTCACAAAACACAATGACTCAATAACCAGTACAATTTAAGAAGTTAGATGCTTTGTTAATGCTTCATCATAGCTTGGCTTCAGTTCTCTTTTTTTACTTAAGGGCAACAAATAAATGACTCACTTGGACAACTTTATAGTGACTAAAGACAAGAATACGTGCCCCTTGTTTGTACGTTATCTAAATAATGTCCCCTCTTGAAGCCTTAATATCCTTCTAGGGGTCTGAGGAAGGAGGGATGCTTTCCTAGCTAGGCCCAGGCAAAGGTCAACCCCTCCCATTGCAACACACACACCAAGAGACCTGCATTTGAACTGCGCTGCACTTCCTTTCATCTTCTACGTCTCTCTCTCCCTAACTCAACTTTGTGAGGGGATGGTCGGGATACCTTTTGATTCCGCTAATTCAATTTGATGGAAAAACAAATACACCGGGAGAGTGGGAGACAAGCAAAGAGTGGGAGTAGTAGAGGGGGGGAAAATGAAGAGATGAATCGTTACATGGAGCAGAGTGAGGGAATGAGCAGCGCCAGCAGAGGTGGCGGTGGTGAGGGAGGGATGTCTGGCGAGCACAAACGGAAGAGCAGAGGGGAGAAAGAAAAGGAGGTAGGGAGTCGCAATGAGCCGAGACATCCAGTTCCAGGTTGAAGTCGTAAACCTCTCGGTGCTCTGATCTAGGTGGCCACCATGTTCACCCCGCCGAAGCATCTGAGATCTCTCCTCTTCATCTCTTCTATGGAATGCCACTCTGATAGCGGAGATAAGTAACATCCCATTTTATGGCTTTTTTTATGTCACATAATTCATGGTGCGTGTTTGGAGGGGGATGTCTAGTTCGGTGTGGCTGGGCGGCCTTGTGAGTAAAATGAATACAAAAGCCTCGCATAACAAAAGCTGCATGAATTTAATGAGACAAATATGAAGTATTAATCGCAGCTTCAGACTAAACATTTGGTCAGGAATTAATTATTAGTGGATGTGTACATATAATGTCCTAATTTTTTCTTTAGGTTTATGAGTTGAAATGTATCCTTGCTTCTTACAAAAACCACACAGTGTCTTCACCCGTGAATGTTTGTGCACTTGCATGTTCATGTCTGCATTTGTGCTGTAGGAGCCGCTGGCCTGGCAATCTCCTGTATTATTTTTGGGAGGGTTACTCTTTCCCTCTGGAGGGCCTCATTGAAGAGTGCTGGCTCTCTCCATCTCCCCCTCTTAGGCTCCGGGAGCCTGGCCAAACCCCGGACCGAGCAGGCTTGCTGGCTGCAAGCAGCGTACAACCCGCTAGAGTCGTGGCCCGTCCACGGCCCAGCTCCCACAACACACCGCGCTACACACAGATGGCTAGACTGCGTGCTGGCAGTGGAGCATTACGTTTTCACTGGTGTTCAGCAAGTGGATCAGGAGGATCCCGCCCCCTCTGTGAAAATAGACACTCATATGCAGCACTTCAGCTCCGTGTGTCCAACCAGCGAGTGTTGAGGTACAGTGTAGCATAAGCTCAATCCCCTGTACTCCAGCTACACCGCATAACAAAACAGCATCTACATAAAATGCTTGCTAAATTACATTTCCATTTTGAAGTGATCAGACCTCTGGGAAACCCCTGCAGATCATCCAGCACAGCAGATGTGTACCGGCTGGGTGGGTGGGGGTTCAGGGAGGGGTAGACATCCACTTTTAGCCGAGACCGTTTAATCGGATGGTTTGTTCCATGGGTGTGCAAGGGCATGCTGAACTCAGTGATGATGACCTTAAATTGGCCCTAATCGTGCAGACTCATTAGTGGCTGGCTCCGTTCAAAGTTTCTTCAGCGTCCCTCATTTTACTGTAATCTTACAAATGGGAGGGAGAGACAGAATGACCAACACAAATAGAGCGAGGGAATAAAAGACAAACAGAAGAGGTAGAGAGCAAGAATATAAACAAGGGGGGGGGGTGCGCAAGAGGACGGACGACATGAGGTAGAAGCCGAGTCGACGCCTGCTTCCTGGCAGCCTCAGCTGCGAGCACATCTGTGTGTGAAGGGTTTTGAGCAGACCCCCATGTGTTTGCTCAGGTCGCCTGATTGCCTTTCCTTCCTTTCTCTCTCTCCCACTAAAGACCCGTTGTCCTTCCTCTCACTCCAATCATCACAACCAGGGGAGAGAGGGCCACTCAGAGAGAACCCCACTCATGACTCAGTGTTTTTCTCATGCACATTAGGGAAGAATTTAGACTTTTACAGATTAGAAAAGTAAGAGAAATGTTTCGTGGAATATTCACTTGAAGTAGGGTGTGAGTCAAGGTTTGTGTGTGCATGAGCTTGTGGGTATGTGCATATGTATGACTGTGTGTGACTCTGGAGCCCTGTGCTGGGGCATGCTGTCTGGGTACAATGGTCCAGCCTCGGGCCGCAGCTCCACAAAGAGGCTTTCTCTTAACAAGGCGGCATCACAGATAGAGGAGGAGCCTGACCAAAGCATTACCACGCTTAAGGGATCAGAGAGCTTCCCTTGATACATCTGATATCACTTATGATTTTAATAATCAAGCACTCTTCATTAAAAAGAGAAGTTCAGGCAAATTCTTTGCTGTATGTATATTACTCTGCAAACATAGTCGATAATTTAAACTTTTGAGCTCCTATTAATCATCGAGGCTTACCAGCGATAGCTACAACTATAGCAGTACACTAGGAAGAACTATTGCCGGTGACAAAAAGAACAAGAAGTCCTGCCATATATAAATGGTCTCCAAAAATAATTGTAAGTATAATGGACAACTTTGCAGGGAAAAATAGATTTACAATATGCATTTATTTGGTATTTTTCTGTTTCTTACTCGATTAATCTAACCTATGCTTTTGTACAGTATACACGAATGATAGAGACAGGCTTTACATCAGTATTAAACTTTTATTTCCTTTTCTTTGTGGGATGGAAAAATGATAAAAACGTACAGCTCAGGGACTTTTCATCTAAGACACGTCAGTGTTTTCTTTACGTAATAACCATGAAATTGAAATCATACGTTTCCATGTGTGTTTTGACGAAAGCTTAAAGAGTGAAAATAAATTATCGTAGCAATAATTATAACATCAAATATAACAACAATAGCAATTAAGCATTTATAAACACTCTATTTACTGTTTTTTTTTTCTTTTTTCATAAAACTCCGTTATCAAAAACAGGTGAGCATTGTGGTGGCGTACAATCCAGCATGTGGAGGGGAGCACTGGTTTGTGGGTCTGAATCTGCTTCAGACGGAAACACAGCTTTCTGTCGCTGGTCTGTGTTTAGCCCGTCATCAGGACCTCCAGCGACGAGGAGTCTGTTTGTCTGCCTGTCCAGAATGGTTGTGGATAACAGCCCGGGGATGGACAGGGTGTGTGTATATATCTCAGTATATAATGCGACGGTGGTGAGGTGAAAACAGCGGTTCGTTTTAAGACCTCTCGTGAGTCTCCTGTTACCGGGTCAAGAAGAGGTGGGTACCAAAGTGACTTAGTAAAAATAAGCAAAAAGAATGACAAGCATCTCCATTCACTCTGTTCCCGCTAGCCCCGGTCACCCAGGGACTAACAAACCCCTCATCACATTAGCTCTTCACAGAGTCCACTAGAGTCCTGCAGTTCTGGAGTGACACGACCTTCAGTCATTAAGTCCAACTGAAAATCTCTCCCCTCCGACCGCTGTACACAACACTAGTCTGCTCAGCTCTCGACGTGACGCGGAGGCCATTTAGTGTTTATGGCAATGTGGTGGCTCCTACAGGCGAACGGCTTCTGGGCTTGGAGTAACCTCAGTGTGGCTCAGCCCAGACTGGCGAGCGATTCGAGTGGTGGGGGTGACCAAATGAAGGGTGAATGGGCGTGGGAGTAGGCAGCATGTGTCCAGAGTGGCTGAAAGGGGGCAGGTGACCCATGTGGGTCATGTGGCTTGTGAGGCCGGGCGAGCCAAAAGGAGATGCCTTGTCCTGCATGCATTTGGAGAGCTCGTCGAAGCCGTCCCCGACTCGCTTGTTCCTCTTGGACTTGCTGGACATCTTGCGGTTGCGTGTCTGGATGCCTTCTTTCTTCATGGTCAAAGGTCTGTTGACCTGCAGAGAGCAGCACATTAGCTCAAGGCGAGCAACACAAAAGCTGCACTGAAAGTGTGAATACTGTGAATATAACTACATTATAGCGGCCTGAGTTAGTGTTGCTGTTTGTTCCAGCTCTGGCTTTTAAACCATCTCCAGGAATATGTTACATAGCACACTGTCAATTATGGGTTACATGTGTTTCTTTCATGGTCACCCACTGAGCTGTTATGGGTTGTCCCAAAGTGAAATAAACGCTATAAATAATGAGCAGCTGTTTTGCATACATAGCTCCATTATCAGGCGAGTCAGGGGCGTTTTTTAGCTTTTGTCTAATTGTCTGGGGCAAACTGAACGTCCTGGTCAGTATGAATACATGGGGATGACGACCAGGCTGGGCCTGAAAGGAGCAGCCTCAGACAAATCCTCATCAGTGTAACCGAGGCCGTTACACTGAATGACAGTCCCACCCCGCAGCCTCTCCGGGGAGTACCGCCCCCCATTGAAACAACGATGGATTAATAAAAAAAGACGACCGGTGGGTTCTGCTTCACAGGGTGAGCAGGCTTCGCCACCACACTTTCAGTTTCTCTGCTCCTAAATCGATACGAGCTGTCCGCCCACTTAGCCACTTAAGGACCTGCACCACCCCCCTCCTGCAGTCCTGTGCGACTTCTTTTTTTTTTTTCTTTTTTTTTACACTAACAGCCACTCACATTGTGCAGTTTGAAGTACAGGCCGCAGGCGTTGCACACCGGGTCTCCGTTCCCGTTGCGCCTCCACAGGGTGGTCGTGGTGGTCTGGCAGTTCGCACAGCAGGTGCCTGCACGTCTCGCAGCGGACTGAAGCAAAGCAGAGAGACATGCGGCATAAATAACGAGTCACAGAAGTGAGCTGCACCGTAAATACATTTTAACACTCAAATGCACGTATCAAACGAAAAAAACCTTTCCTATGATCACAGGTTCACGTGTTGAAAGACATCAAATAATTTATTCATCACGCAACACAATAAATTGCGCTCAATTAAAAGTTATTCACGTATTAGATCTGAGGCCTTGTTTAAACTCTGTATTATTTTTTTTTATCCCGACCGAGGGAAAACTGCGCAAAAAAGTCGTGTGAGAGCCGCTGTCCCGCCTCACAATGCGCTTCTGCGCACATTGCGGATCAATTCTTCACACATAACAAGAAACATTAGCTTTACATCCAAGTACCCTCGGGTTCGTTGCTTTTCAAGCAACATCCATCATCTTTTTTTATCCTTTCTTTTAATTAATTTCAGGTGGAGTCGTTGCTGTCTACCTGGAGAACAACAACACACCCGCGCTCTTTTTTTACGCACAGTAAAATACGCACTAACATATATATTTAAAATAGAAAGCAGCCGCGAATTACGAGTGTACCGCTGCCCACCGACAATGACAAACACGAGAAGAACATAAATCCATTTATTTTCCAATCCCCGCCCCTCACGCTCCGTCTCTTCACACATAAGCGGCTCCTCCAGTGTTGTGATAATCTCTTTACAGTATATGTCAGGCCGGCCATAGAGAATGCAGCGCGCTGGTTGAAGGCGGAAACAGCCGGGAGCCTGACTTCCTTATCTGGGCCGGCCAGATATCCGGATAGGAAACAACTGGATGCCCCTTTGAACACAACTCTGAAAAACACTTGAGCCGAAAATGCAAAAGCTACAGGCACATGGGCCGAGCCAGTGGAAAATCTAATGGACTTTTCAGGAGGAGCAGCGACGTGGACGTCAAGAAATATACATGTTGGAAAAAGTAGTTTACAAATATAAAAGAACCACTTAAATCATCATGAATTTGTTGTCTAGCAATTAGCTGATGTTAATT